>CP053466.1:2314812-2465071 GCA_022644695.1 Cenchrus purpureus
CTCCCTTGAAGATCAATCTCCTCCTTGCTCTTGATCTTGTGGCGGCCAGGAGGACCTTGCTAGGGTTTCTGGCGTCGTCCTCTCTCTCTATGGCTCTCTCCCTTTGTTGAATCTACGTGTTTGGCGGCTCTGGTGAATGGATCCTCCTCCTTGGGCGCATAGGGGGTTGTATTTATGCTCTTGGAGAGCCTTGGGGCGTGCTCCACCTTGCCTTGCACGAGATCTTCCTTGGGAGAGAAGCGAACTTGGTTTCCATAAAATCAGCCTCGTCCAGATTTTCCTGATTCGCAGCCCTTCCTTCCCGACACCATATCTCCCACGTCCGGACTCCAAATAATGCAAATTCGGTGTCTAGATTGTGTGCCACAAAATTATCTCTAACTTTGGTACCCATTGCTTTCCTTGTAAACGAAGATAAGATCCCAAAACGGCCTCGAAAGATAATCTGTCTGATTTCGTACTTATCTGCACAGCAGGTATTTCAGGGGCAATATCTCCTAGCTCCTTGACCCGAATTAGGCCTTCCATATGTCCAAATCGAAGCGCTCATCGAGGCCCACAACTTTGGTATTCAAACTTTGGCCATTAGAGGCCGTTTAAGTCTCCGAATCTGCACCGAAAGATCAAGCTCTTCCGCGCGCGAATATCTCTCGTGAGTTGATCTCGTGGTAAACCTCCAAGTCCCCGGAGTTTTACGACTTCAAGTTTTGGTCCTCGGGTCATTTGGAGTCATGTTCACTTCGTGTCTTGACTTGTGCCGGGCTTCATTATCTTCTCATAAATTGATCGATGAACTTTGCGCGAAAGTCCTCCTTTAAGCATTTAAATTCTGCGTAAACATCATACTCCAAATACCACATGCAAGTGTGAACTTTTTACATCATTAGTATGCCTAGTGACGGGTTAGTTATAAATTAAAGCCAAAATCAAAGTG
Organism: Cenchrus purpureus; assembly: GCA_022644695.1. Classification (NCBI taxonomy): domain Eukaryota; kingdom Viridiplantae; phylum Streptophyta; class Magnoliopsida; order Poales; family Poaceae; genus Cenchrus; species Cenchrus purpureus. The sequence continues at coordinate 2,315,747 of CP053466.1, forward strand.
TAACAAGTTCCTTAGGGGTGTCATATTTGACCGCCAACAACGTTTTCGTGAAAACACACCAAACCCTTCTCGGCCCGAGACATACCCCGGTGGTGTTATGCATTAAACTATGGTCGGTACGTGGAGGTCGGACCGTCAGAGTGACGAAATGCACCATTCTGGCTTCCATTTGGGCATGCAATTCTCGGTTGGAAAGGCAACTAAACGGCCTGAAAAAGGCCCGAGACGTGTACCCTACGGTCCAAAAATCAATGGAAACCTCGTCAAATGTCTTCTCTTCGGGAGTCTCAGGCACATCCAAAGATGTTGCAAAAAATTGACACGAGTGCTGAAAATCGTGTGCTATAGCCCACGAAAATGTCCCGAAACGGTCATTCGCAAAACGCACCGCAAACCCTTCCTCGCCCGAGACATACCTCTGGTGGTGTTATGCATTAAACTATGGTCGGTATGTGGAGGAGGGACCGTTAGAGTGACGAAATATAACATTCTGTTTTCCGTTTAGGTTAGTAATTCTCGGTTGGAAAGGCAACTAAACAGCGCGAAAAAGGACCAAAATGTGTACCCTACGGTCCAAATATCAATGGAAATCTCGTCAAATGTCTTCTACTAGGAGTCTGTGCACATCTGGGATGTTTCAAAAAAATTAACCAGAGTGCTGAAAATCGTGTGCTATAGCCCACGAAAATGACCCGAAACGGTGGTTTTTGCGAAAACGTACCTGCAAAACCTTCTGGCCCGAAGACCTACCCCTGGTGGTGTTATGCATTAAACAATAGTCGGTACGTGGAGGAGGGACCGTCAGAGTGACGAAATGCATCATTCTGGCTCCCGTTTGGGCAAGTAATTCTCGGTTGGAAAGGCAACTAAACGGCCCGAAAAAGGACCAAAATGTGTCCTACAGTCCAAAAAACAAAAGAAGCCTCGTCAAATGTCTTCTACTAGGAGTCTGTGCACATCCGGGATGTTGCAAAAAAATTGACCCGAGGAAAATCGTGTGCTATAGCCCACGAAAATGACCCAAACGGTCGCGAAACGCACTGCAAACCCTTCCGGCCCGAGACCTACCCTGGTGGTGTTATGCATTAAACTATAGGATGCGTGGAGGAGGGACTATCGAGTGACGAAATGCATCATTAGCTTCCGTTTGGGAAAGTAATTTCGGTTGTAAAGGCAACTACTAACGGCGAAAAAGGATCGAAATGTGTACCCTACGGTCAAAAACAAAGGAAACTCGTCAAATGTCTTCTACTAGGAGTCCTGCATCCGGATGTTGAAAAAAATTGATCGAGGTCTGAAAATCGTGTGCTATTGCCCACGAAAATGGTTCAAACTGCTGCCAAAACGCACTGCAAAACCTTCTGGCCCTGAGACCTACCCCTGGTGGTGTTATGAATTAAACTATGTTCGGTCAGGGAGGAGGGACCGTCTTAGTGATGAAATGCATCATTCGCTTCCGCTGGGAAGGCTTGTTTTGGTTAACTCGGTGTTCTCGCCTTTGCCTACTTTTACATGTGCTCTCCGAAATTGCACTGAATTCTGGACCGATTGACAAATCTAAAGCATGTCTTGTGGCATGGTGGTGATGTCACTATGAAAGGGAGCTATCTGGTTGCTTGGAAGCATGCTTGTAGAAGCAAAGCTGATGGAGGGTTAGGCATCATCAACCTCAGGAATCATAATTCACATCGATGAAATTTCTAAATTCTACAACTCTATGGATCCGCTTGGTGTGTTAACCTAGAAATGTCTGTACAAGAATGGCACTCCCCCCATGAAAGGAAAAATGTTGGCAGTTTTTGGTGGAGGGATATAATGTCTTTGGCTCCCAATTTTCTCTTGTTGACAAGGTGCAAGGTTGGTCGTGGAATCTCTGTGTTTTTTTGGAATGATCACTGGGATTTGGGTGTCATTAAAATAGTGTATCCTCAGCTATATTCCTTTGCAAGGAAGAAGTCATGTCAGTCAGTTTCTTGCATGGGAGATCGTGTCCTTTTTCTTCCTTTATCTCAGTTGGCCTTTCAACAGCTAGCTGATCTTCACGCAGGATTGGCTGATCTGCATCTTCAGTCACTACTTCAGGATGAGTGGAGCTTTAACTGGAACCCCAGTCACTTCTCCAGCCATAAAGTCTATGAAGCTCTCCAAGGGTCTCATCCTGCCTCGCTTTTGTTCAAATGGATGTGGGCTTCTAGAGTTCAAAATAAGCACAAATTTTTCTTCTGGTTGTTTCTTCGGGATAGAATCAACACAAGGAACTTGCTCCACAGAAAGAACATGCATTTGCCTTCTTACTCTTGTGTGTTATGTGTTTAGGCTTTGGAAGAGGATTTACTCCATTTATTCTTTGCTTGCCCCTTCAGTGATGCTTGTTGGACCTACTTAGGTATTCATTGGGATCTGTCTCTGAACTTTGAGACAATGGTGTTGCACGCCGCTTCGTTCAACTCAACAATATTCAGGGAAATCTCCATCATCGGATGCTGGTCCATCTGGTGCCATCGGAATGACATAATTTTTTATGCAGTTTCTCTTTCTTTTGCCCGTTGGAAGAGTTCTTATGTGAAGGATTTACAATCGGTTACCCTTCGAGTTAAACCGCAGTTGCAAACAAAGTTGTATTCTTTTCTAAGTAATCTTATCTAAGCTTTTCTCTTTTTGCTTGGGCCTGCCTTGTAACCTGTAAATACTTTTATATATACATATATATATGTGTGTGTGTGTGTGTGTGTATATATATAAAGTAGGGGTAGGGGCCTCCCCTGCTGATTCCCGTCAAAAAACAGTAATTCTCGGTTGGAAAGACAACTAAACGGCCCGAAAAAGGACTGAAATGTGTACCCTACATTCCAAAAAATAAAGAAAACCTCGTCAAATGTCTTCTACTAGGAGTTTGGACACATCCGGGATGTTGCAAAAAAATTAAAAATCGTGTGCTGTAGCCCACGAAAATAGCCCAAAACGGACATTTTCGCAAAAACGCACCTGCAAACCCTTCTGACCCGGAGACATACCCCTGGTGGTGTTATGCATTAAACTATTGTCGGTACGTGGAGGTCGGACCGTCAAAGTGACGAAATGCATCATTCTGGCTTCCGTTTGGGCAAATAATTCTCGGTTGGAAGAGCAACTAAACGGCTCGAAAAAGGACCGAAAAGGCCCAAAACGTATGCCCTGCGGTCCAAAAATCAATGGAAACCTCATCAAATGTCTTCTACTAGGAGTCTGTACACATCCGGGATGTTGCAAAAAAATTGACCCGAGTGCTGAAAATCGTGTACTATAGCCCACGAAAACGCACCGAAACGGATGTTTTCGCGAAAACACACCTGCAAACCCTTCTGAGCCGGAGACCTACCCCTGGTGGTGTTATGCACTAAACTATGGTCGGTACGTGGAGGAGAGACCGTCAGAGTGACGAAATGCATCATTCTGGCTTCCGTTTGGGCAAGTAATTCTCGGTTGGAAAAGCAACTAAACGGCCCGAAAAAGAACCGAAACGTGTACCCTACAGTCCAAAAAGCAAAGGAAACCTCGTCAAATGTCTTCTACTAGGAGTCTGTGCACATCCTGGATGTTGCAAAAAGATTGACCTGAGTGGTAAAAATCGTGTGCAGCCCACGAAAAAGGCCCAAAACAGTCGTTTTCGCGAAAACGCACCTGCAAAACCTTCTATCCTGGAGACCTACCCCTGGTGGTGTTATGCATTAAACTATGGTTGGTACGTGGAGGAGTGACCATCAGAGTCACGAAATACATCATTCTGGCTTCCGTTTGGGCAAGTAATTCTCGGTTGTAAAGGCAACTAAACGGCACGAAAAAGGCCGAAACGTGTACCCTACGGTCCAAAATCAATGGAAACCCATCAATTGTTTTCTATTGGGAGTCTGTGCACATCCGGGATGTTGCAAAAAAATTGACCCGAGTGCTGAAAATCGTGTGCTGTAGTTCACGAAATGGCCCGAAACGGACGTTTTCGAAAAAACGCACCTGCAAACCCTTCTGGCTCGGAGACATACCTCTGGTCGTGTTATGCATTAAATTATGGTCGGTACGTGGAGGAGGGACCGTCAGAGTGACGAAATGAATCATTCTGACTTCCGTTTGGGCAAGTAATTCTCGGTTGGAAAAACTAAAGCAAAAAAAGGCCAAAGCGTGTACCCTATGGTCCAAAAATCAATGGAAACCTCGTCAAATGTCTTCTACTAGGAGTATGTACACATCCAGGGTGTTGCAAAAAAATCGACCCAAGTGCTGAAAATCGTGTGCTATAGCCCATGAAAATAGCCCGAAACGGACATTTTCACACGCACTGCAAACCCTTGACGGCGGAGACCTACCCACGTGGTGTTATGCATTAAACCATGGTCGGTACGTGGAGGCGGGACCGTCAGAGTGACGAAATGCATTATTTTGGCTTCTGTTTGGGCAAGTAATTCTCGGTTGGAAAGGCAACTAAACGGCCCGAAAAAGGACCGAAACGTGTACCCTACAGTCCAAAAACAAAGGAAACCTCGTCAAATGTATTCTACTAGGAGTTTTCGCACATCTGGGATGTTGCAAAAAAATTGACCCGAGTGCTGAAAATCATGTGCTATAACCACCAAAATGGCCAAAAGCAGACGTTTTGCCAACGCACTGCAAAACCTTTTGGCCCGGACACATACCCCTGGTGGTGTTATGCATTAAACTATGGTTGGTACGTGGAGGAGGGACCGTCAGAGTGACGAAATGCATCATTCTGGCTTCCGCTTGGGTAAGTAATTCTCGGCTGGAAAGACAAATAAACGGCCCGAAAAAGGCCCGAAATGTGTACCCAGCGGTCCAAAAATCAATGGAAACCTCTTCAAATGTCTTATACCAGGAGTTTGTGCACATCCGGGATGTTGCAAAAAAATTGATCTGAGTGCTGAAAATCGTGTGCTATAGCCCACGAAAATAGTCGGAAACGGACCTTTTCGCGAAAACGCACCTGCAAACCCTTCTGGCCCGGAGACCTACCCCTGGTGGTGTTATGCATTAAACTATGGTCGGTACGTGGAGGAGGGACCATCAGAGTCACGAAATACATCATTCTGGCATCCGTTTGGGCAAGTAATTCTCGGTTGGAAAGGCAACTAATCGGCCCGAAAAAGGACCGAAACGTGTACCCTATGGTCCAAAAATTAATGGAAACCTCATCAAATGTCTTCTATTAGGAATTTGTGCACATCCGGGATGTTGCAAAACAAAATTGACCCGAGTGCTGAAAATCGTGTGCTATAACCCACGAAAACGAAGCAGACGTTTCGGAAACACACACAAACCCTTCTAGCCCGGAGACCTACCCCTGGTGGTGTTATGCATTAAACTATGGTCGGTACGTGGAGGAGGGACCGTCAGAGTGATGAAATACATTATTCTGGCTTCCGTTTGGGCAAGTAATTCTCGGTTGGAAAGGCAACTAAACGGCCAGAAAAAGGAACGAAACGTGTACCCTACGGTCCAAAATCAATGGAAACCTCATCAATTGTCTTCTCGAGTGCATGCACATCCGATGCGAAAATCGTGTCTTGTGTGCAAATTGCACGAAAATGGCAGGCGTTTTGCGCACCTGCAAACCCTTACGGCGGACACATACCCACGGTGGTGTTATGCATCAAACTATGGTCGATGCGTGGAGGAGGGACCGTCGAGTGGAAATGCATCATTCGGCTTCGTTTGGGCAAGTAATTCTCGGTTGGAAGGCAACTAAACAGCCCAAAAAGGCGAAACGTGTACCCTACGGTCCAAAAATCAATGGAAACCTCGTCAAATCCTTCTACAAGGACTATGTACACATCCGGGGTGTTGCAAAAAAAATCGACCCGAGTGCTGAAAATCGTGTGCTATAGCCCACGAAATAGCCAAGCAGGACGTTTTCGCACCGCAAACCCCTCGACCGGAGACCTACCCACTGGTGTTATGCATTAAACTATGGTCGATGCGTGGAGGAGGGACCGTCGAGTCAAAATGCATGCATTATTTTGGCTTCTGTTTGGGCAAGTAATTCTCGGTTGGAAAGGTAACTAAACGGCCCGAAAAAGGATTGAAACGTGTACCCTACAATCCAAAAAACAAAGGAAACCTCGTCAAATGTATTCTACTAGGAGTTTGCGCAGAACTGGGATGTTGCAAAAAAATTGACCCGAGTGCTGAAAATCGTGTGCTATAGCCCACCAAAATAGCAAAGCAGACGTTTTCAAACGCACTGCAAAACCTTTTGGCCCGGACACATACCCCTGGTGGTGTTATGCTTTAAACTATGGTTGGTAGGTGGAGGAGGGACCGTCAGAGTGACGAAATGCATCATTCTGACTTCCGTTTGGGTAAGTAATTCTCGGCTGGAAAGACAACTAAACGGCTCGAAAAAGGTCCGAAACTTGTACCCAGTGGTCCAAAAATCAAAGGAAACCTCTTCAATTGTCTCTACGAGTCTGCACATCAGGATGTTGCAAAAAAAAATTGACCGATGAAAATCGTGTGCTATAGCCCACGAAAATAGTCGGAAACAGACCTTTTAACGCAGCAAACCTTTACGGGGAGACCTACTCCTGGTGGTGTTATGCATTAAACTATGGTCGGTACGTGGAGGAGGACCATCAGAGTCACGAAATACATCATTCTGGCTTCCGTTTGGGTAAGTAATTCTCTGTTGGAAAGGCAACTAAGCGGCGAAAAAGGCCAAGCGTGTACCCAACGGTCCAAAAATCAATGGAAACCTCATCAAATGTCTTATACTAGGAGTCTGTGCACATTTTGATGTTTCAAAAAAATTGACCGAGTGCTGAAAATCGTGTGCTATATCCCACGAAAATGGCTCGAAAGCAGCGTTTTCACGAAAATGCCAAACCTTCGGCAGGAGACCTACCCCTGGTGGTGTTATGCATTAAACTATGGTCGGTACATGGAGGAGGGACCGTCAGAGTGACGAAATACATCATTCTGGCTTCCGTTTGGGCAAGTAATTCTCTGTTGGAAAGGCAACTAATCGGCCCGAAAAAGGACCGAAACGTGTACCCAACGGTCCAAAAATCAATGGAAACCTCATCAAATGTCTTATACTAGGAGTCTGTGCACATTCGGGATGTTGCAAAAAAATTGACCTGAGTGCTGAAAATCGTGTGCTATAGCCCACGAAAATGGCGAAAACGACGTTTTAAAACGCACTGCAAACCCTTCGGCAGGAGACCTACCCCTGGTGGTGTTATGCATTAAACTATAGTCGGTACAAGGAGGAGGGACCGTCAGAGTGACGAAATACATCATTCTGGCTTCCGTTTGGGCAAGTAATTGTCAGTTGGAAATGCAACTAAACGCCTCGAAAAAGGCCCGAAACGTGTACCCTACGGTCCAAAAATCAATGAAAACCTCGCCAAATGTCTTCTAGAAAGAGTCTGCGCACATCCGGGATGTTGCAAAAAAATTGACCCGAGTGCTGAAAATCGTGTGCTATAACCCATGAAAATGACAAAACCGTTTTTCGCAAAACCACTGCAAAACCCTTAGCAGGAGACCTACCACGGTGGTGTTATGCATTAAACTATGGTCGATGCGTGGAGGAGGACCGTCGAGTGACGAAATGTGTCATTCTGGCTTCCGTTTGGGCAAGTAATTCTCGGTTGGAAAGGCAACTAAACGGCCTGAAAAAGGACCGCAATGTGTACCCTACGGTCCAAAAATCAATGGAAACCTCGTCAAATGTCTTCTACTAGGAGTTTGTGCACATCTGGGATGTTGCAAAAAAATTGACCAGTCTTTGAAAATCGTGTGCTATAGCCCACGAAAATGTCCAGCAGACGTTTTCGGACCGCAAACCCTTATGGCGGAGACCTACCCTGGTGGAGTTATGCATTAAACTATAGTCAGTATGTGGAGGAGGGACCGTCAGAGTGTCAAAATGCATCATTCTGGCTTCCGTTTGGGCAAGTAATTCTCGGTTGGAAAGGCAACTAAACGGAAAAGGACGAAAGTGTATCCCAGTCCAAAAACAATGGAAACCTCGTCAAATGTCTTCTACTAGTCATGCACATCCGGATGTTGCAAAAAAAATTGACCCGAGTGCTGAAAATCGTGCTATACGAAAATGGCCCAAAGCTACGTTTTACAAACCCTTTGCATTAAACCATGGTTGGTACGTGGAGGAGGGGCCGTCAGTGACGAAATGCATCATTCGCTTCGCCGCTTTGGGTAAGTAATTCTCGGGGAAAGGTAACTAGCCCAAAAGGCCGAAAATGTACCCTGGTCCAAAAATCAATGGAAACCTCATGAAATTTCTTCTACTAGGACTCTGTACACATCCGGGATGTTGCAAAACAAAATTGACCCGAGTGTTGAAAATCGTGTGCTATAACCCACGAAAATAGCCGGAAACAGACGTTTTAGCGAAACCGCACCTACAAACCCTTCTGGCCCGGAGACCTACCCCTGCTGGTGTTATGCATTAACCTATGGTCGCTATGAGGAGGGACCGTCAGAGTGACGAAATACATCATTCTGGCTTCCGTTTGGGCAAGTTATTCTCGGTTGGAAAGGCAACTAAACGACCTGGAAAAGGACCGAAACGTGTACCCTACGGTCCAAAATCAATGGAAACCTCATCAATTGTCTTCTATTGGGAGTCTGTGCACATCCGGGATGTTGCAAAAAAATTGACCCGAGTGCTGAAAATCGTGTGCTATAGTTCACGAAAATGGCCCGAAACGGACGTTTTCGCAAAAACGCACCTGCAAACCATTCTGGCCGGGAGACATACCTCTGGTGGTGTTATGCATTAAACTATGGTCGGTATGTGGAAGAGGGACCGTCATAGTGACGAAATGCATCATTCTGACTTCCGTTTAGGCAAGTAATTCTCGGTTGGAAAGGCAACTAAACAGCCCAAAAAAGGCCCGAAACATGTACCCTACGGTCCAAAAATCAATGGAAACCTCGTCAAATGTCTTCTACTAGGAGTATGTACACATCCGGGGTGTTGCAAAAAAATCGACCCAAGTGCTGAAAATCGTGTGCTATAGCCCACGAAAATAGCCAAGCAGACGTTTTTCAAACCCGCAAACCCACCGAGACCTACCTCTAGTGGTGCTATGCATTAAACCATGGTCGGTACGTGGAGGCGGGACCGTCAGAGTGACGAAATGTGTCATTCTGACTTCCGTTTGGGCAAGTAATTCTCGGTTTGAAAGGCAACTGAACAACCCCAAAAAGGACCGAAACGTGTACCCTACAGTCCAAAAATCAATGGAAACCTCGTCAAATGTCTTCTACTAGGAGTCTGTGCACATCCGGGATGTTGCAAAAAAATTGACTCGAGTGCTGAAAATCATGTGATGTAGTTCACGAAAATGGCCCGAAACGGACGTTTTCGCAAACGCACCGCAACACTTCGGCGGAGACATACCACTGGTGGTGTTATGCATTAAACTATGGTCGGTACGTGGAGGAGGGACCGTCAGAGTGATGAAATGCATCATTCTGGCTTCCGTTTGGGCAAGTAATTCTCGGTTGGAAAGACAACTAAACAGACCAACAAAGGCCCGAAACGTGTACCTTACGGTCCAAAAATCAATGGCAACCTCGTCCAATGTCTTCTACTAGGAGTTTGTGCACATCTCGGATGTTACAAAAAAATTGACCCGAGAGCTGAAAATCGTGTGCTATAGCCCACGAAAGAGCCGAAGCAGACGCGCCAGCACACCTGCAAACCCTTCTGACCCGGAGACCTACCCCTGGTGGTGTTATGCATTAAACTATGGTCAGTACGTGGAGGAGGGACCATCAGAGTGACAAAATGCATCATTCTGGCTTCCGTTTGGGCAAGTAATTCTCAGTTGGAAAGGCAACTAAACAGCACGAAAAATGGCCCGAAATGTAAGTTTTCGCCAAAACACACATGCAAACCCTTCTAGCCCGGACACATACCTCTTGTGGTGTTATGCCTTAATCCATGGTTGGTACGTGAAGGAGGGACCGTCAGAGTGACGAAATGCATCATTCTGGCTTCCGTTTGGGTAAGCAATTCTCGGCTGGAAAGGCAACTAAACGGCCCGAAACGTGTACCCAGCGGTCCAAAAATCAATGGAAACCTCATGAAATGTCTTCTACTAGGACTCTGTACACATCCGGGATGTTGCAAAACAAAATTGACCCGAGTGCTGAAAATCGTGTGCTATAACCCACGAAAATAGCCGGAAACGGACGTTTTCGAAACACGCAAACCCTTGGCGGAGACCTACCCCTGCTGGTGTTATGCATTAAACTATGGTTGGTACGTGGAGAAGGGACCGTCAGAGTGACGAAATGCATCATTCTGGCTTTCGTTTGGGTAAGTAATTCTCGGCTGGAAAGGCAACTAAACGGCCCGAAACGTGTACCCAACGGTCCAAAAATCAATGGAAACCTATTCAAATGTCTTATATTAGGAGTTTGTGCACATCCGGGATGTTGCAAAAAATTGACTGTCTTTGAAAATCGTGCTATAGCCCACGAAAATAGCTCAAACGGACCTTTTTAGAAAACACACCGCAAACCCTTGGCGGAGACCTACTCCTGGTGGTGTTATGCATTAAACTATGATCGGTACATGGAGGAGGGACCATCAGAGTCACGAAATACATCATTCTGGCTTCCGTTTGGGCAAGTAATTCTCGGTTGGAAATGCAACTAAACGCCCCGAAAAAGGACCGAAACGTGTACCCTAGGGTCAAAAATCAATGGAAACCTCATCAGTTATCTTCTACTATGAGTCTGTGGACATCCGGGATGTTTCAAAAAATTGACCGGAGTGCTGAAAATCGTGTGCTTTAGCCCACGAAAATGACCCGAAACAGACGTTTTTGTGAAAACGCACCTGCAAAACCTTCTGGCCCGGAGACCTACCCCTGGTGGTGTTTTGCATTAAACTATGGTCGGTATGTGGAGGAGGAACCGTCAGAGTGACGAAATGCGTCATTCTGGCTTCCGTTTGGGCAAGTAATTCTCGGTTGGAAAGGCAACTAAACGGCCTGAAAAAGGACCGTAATGTGTACCCTACGGTCCAAAAATCAATGGAAACCTCATCAAATGTCTTCTACTAGGAGTTTGTGCACATCTGAGATGTTGCAAAAAAATTGACCCGAGTGCTGAAAGTCGTGTGCTATAGCCCACGAAAATGTCCCGAAATGGATGTTTTCACGAAAACACACGTGCAAACCCTTCTGGACCAGAGACCTGCCCCTGGTGGAGTTATGCATCAAACTATAGTCAGTATGTGGAGGAGGGACCGTCAGAGTGTCAAAATGCATCATTCTGACTTCCGTTTGGGCAAGTAATTCTCGGTTGGAAAGGCAACTAAACGGCGAAAAGGACCGAAAATGTATCCTCCGGTCAAAAACAAAGGAAATCTCATCAAATGTCGCTACTAGTCCGCATATCCGGATGTCACAAAAATTGACTGTCTTTGAAAATCGTGTCTATAATGGCCGCGAAAATGGCTCGAAATGTACGTTTTCGCCAAAACGCACATGCAAACCCTTCTAGCCCGGACACATACCCCTGGTGGTGTTATGCATTAAACCATGGTTGGTACGTGGAGGAGGGACCGTCAGAGTGACGAAATGCATCATTCTGGCTTCCGTTTGGGTAAGTAATTCTCGGCTGGAAAGACAACTAAACGGCCCGAAAAAGGCCCGAAACATGTACCCAGCGGTCCAAAAATCAATGGAAACCTCATGAAATGTCTTCTACTAGGACTCTGTACACATCCGGGATGTTGCAAAACAAAATTGACCCGAGTGCTGAAAATCGTGTGCTATAACCCACGAAAATAGCGGAAGCAGACGTGCAAACCCTTCGCCCGAGACCTACTGCATTAAACTATGGTCGGTATGCGTGGAGGAGGGACCGTCAGTGTGAAATGCATCATTATCGGCTTTCGTTTGGGCAAGTAATTCTCGGTTGGAAAGACAACTAAGCGGAAAAGGCCGAAACGTGTACCCAACGGTCCAAAAATCAATGGAAACCTCTTCAAATGTCTTATACTAGGAGTTTGTGCACATCCGGGATGTTGCAAAAAAATTGACCCGAGTGCTGAAAATCGTGTGCTATAGCCCACGAAAATAGTCGGAAACGGACCTTTTCGCGAAAACGCACATGCAAACCCTTCTGGCCCGGAGACCTACTCCTGGTGGTGTTATGCATTAAACTATGGTCGGTACATGGAGGAGGGACCATCAGAGTCACGAAATACATCATTCTGACTTCCGTTTGGGCAACTAATTCTCTGTTGGAAAGGCAACTAATCGGCACGAAAAAGGACCGAAACGTGTACCCAACGGTCCAAAAATCAATGAAAACCTCATGAAATGTCTTATACTAGGAGTTTTGCACATCCGGGATGTTGCAAAAAAATTGACCCGAGCGCTGAAAATCGTGTGCTATAGCCCACGAAAAGAGCTGGAAACAGACGTTTTCGTGAAAACGCACCTGCAAACCCTTCTGGCCCGGAGACCTACCCCTGGTGGTGTTATGCATTAAACTATGGTCGGTACGTGGAGGAGGGACCGTCACAGTGACGAAATACATCATTCTGGCTTCCGTTTGGGCATGTAATTCTCGGTTGGAAATGCAACTAATCGCCCCGAAAAAGGACCGAAACGTGTACCCTAGGGTCCAAAATCAATGGAAACCTCATCAGTTATCTTCTACTATGAGTCTGTCCACATCCGGGATGTTTCAAAAAAATTGACCGGAGTGCTGAAAATCGTGTGCTTTAGCCCACGAAAATGACCAAGCGCGTGCGAAACACAACGCAAAACCTTCAGGAGACCTACCCCTGATGGTGTTATGCATTAAACTATGGTCAGTATGTGAAGGAGGAACCGTCAGAGTGACGAAATGGATCATTCTGGCTTCCGTTTGGGCAAGTAATTCTCGGTTGGAAAGGCAACTAAACGGCCTGAAAAAGGACCGCTATGTGTACCCTACGGTCCAAAAATCAATGGAAATCTCGTCAAATGTCTTCTACTAGGAGTTTGTGCACATCCGGGATGTTGCAAAAAATTGACCGAGTCTTTGAAAAGACGTGTGCGAAATGGACGCCCGAAAGCAAACGCACGTGCAAACCCTTCTAGACCGAAGACCTACCCCTGGTGGAGTTATGCATTAAACTATAGTCAGTATGTGGAGGAGGGACTGTCAGAGTGTCAAAATGCATCATTCTGGCTTCCGTTTGGGCAAGAAATTCTCGGTTGGAAAGGCAACTAAACAACCCGAAAAAGGACCGAAATGTGTATCCTCCAGTCCAAAAAACAAGGAAATCTCATCAAATGTCTCTACTAGAATCATGCACATCCGGGATGTCGAAAAAATTGACTCGATCTGAAAATCGTGTGTATAACCCACAAAATGGCCGAATGCGTTTTCACCAAAACGCACATGCAAACCCTTCTAGCCCGGACACATACCCCTTGTGGTGTTATGCATTAAACCATGGTTGGTACGTGGAGGAGGGACCGTCAGAGTGACGAAATGCATCATTCTGGCTTCCGTTTGGGTAAGTAATTCTCCGGAAAAAGCAACTAAGCGGAAAAGGCCGAAACGTGTACCCAGCGGTCCAAAAATCAATGGAAACCTCATGAATGTCTTCTACTAGGACTCTGTACACATCTGGGATGTTGCAAAACAAAATTGACCCGAGTGCTGAAAATCGTGTGCTATAACCCAAGAAAATAGCGGAAGCAGACGTTTTACACGCAAACCCTTGCTCGGAGACCTACCCCTGCTGGTGTTATGCATTAAACTATGGTTGGTACGTGGAGGAGGGACCGTCAGAGTGACGAAATTCATCATTCTGGCTTTCGTTTGGGTAAGTAATTCTCGGCTGGAAAGACAACTAAACGGCCCGAAAAAGGCCCGAAACGTGCACCCAACGGTCCAAAAATCAATGGAAACCTCTTCAAATGTCTTATACTAGGAGTTTGTGCACATCCGAGATGTTGCAAAAAAATTAACTCGAGTGCTGAAAATCGTGTGCTATAGCCCACGAAAATAGTCGGAAACGGACCTTTTCGCGAAAACGCACCTGCAAACCCTTCTGGCCCGGAGACCTACCCCTAGTGGTGTTATGCATTAAACTATGATCGGTACGTGGAGGAGGGACCATCAGAGTCACAAAATAGATCATTCTGGCTTCCGTTTGGGTAAGTAATTCTCTGTTGGAAAGGCAACTAATCGGCCCGAAAAAGGACTGAAACGTGTACCCTACGGTCCAAAATCCATGGAAACCTCATCAAATGTCTTCTACTAGGAGTTTGTGCACATCCGAGATGTTGCAAAACAAAATTGACCCGAGTGCTGAAAATCGTGTGCTATAACCCACGAAAATAGCCGGAAATGGACGTTTTCGCGAAAACGCACCTGCAAACCCTTCTGGCCCGGAGACCTACCCCTGGTGGTGTTATGCATTAAACTATGGTCAGATGCGTGGAGGAGGGACCATCGAGTGAGAAATATCATTAATCGCCTGGTTTGGGCAAGTACTTCTTGGTTGGAAAGGCAACTAAACAGCCCGAAAAAGGACCGAAACGTGTACCCTACGGTCCAAAATCAATGGAAACCTCATCAATTGTCTTCTATTGGGAGTCTGGGCACATCTGGGATGCTGCAAAAAAGTTGATTCGAGTGCTGAAAATCGTGTGTTGTAGTTCACGAAAATTGCAAACAGACGTTTTTAAAACGCACAGCAAACCCTTCTCGACCCGAGACATACCCACGGTGGTGTTTGCATTAAACTATGGTCGATGCGTGGAGGAGGGACCGTCAGAGTGACGAAATGCATCATTCTGCCTTCCATTTGGGCAAGTAATTCTCGGTTGGAAAGGCAACTAAACAGCCCAAAAGGCCGAAACGTACCCTCGGTCCAAAATCAATGGAAACCTCATCAAATGTCTTCTACTAGAGTCTATACACATCCGGGATGTTGCTAAAAAAATTGACCAGTGTCGAAAATCGTGCTATGGCCCACGAAAATGGCAAACAGACGTTTTCACGCACATGCAAACCCAACCCTTCAGGAGACCTACCCCTGGTGGTGTTATGCATTAAACCATGGTCGGTAAGTGTAGGCAGGACCGTCAGAATGACGAAATGCATTATTTTGGCTTCCGTTTGGGCAAGTAATTCTCGGTTGGAAATGCAACTAAACGGCCCGAAAAGGACCGAAATGTGTACCCTACGGTCCAAAATTCAATGGAAACCTCGTCAAATGTCTTCTACTAGGAGTCTGTACACATCCGGGATGTTGCAAAAAAAATTGACCCGAGTGCTGAAAATCGTGTGTTGTAGTTCACGAAAACGCACCTGCAAACCCTTCTGGCTCAGAGACATACCCCTGGTGGTGTTATGCATTAAACTATGGTCGGTACATGGAGGAGGGACCATCAGAGTCACGAAATACATCATTCTGGCTTCCGTTTGGGCAAGTAATTCTCGGTTGGAAATGCAACTAAAGAGCCCAAAAAAGGCCCAAAACGTGTACATGTGGTCCAAAAATCAATGGAATCTCATCAAATGTTTTGTACTAGGAGTTTGTGCACATCCGGGATGTTGCAAAAAAAATTGACCCGAGTGCTGAAAATCGTGTGCTATTGCCCACGAAAATAGCCGAAAACGGACATTTTCGCGAAAACGCACCTCCAAACCCTTCTAGCCCAGAGACCCACCCCTGGTGGTGTTATGCATTAAACTATGGTCGGTACGTGGAGGAGGGACCGTCAGAGTGACGAAATACATTATTCTGGCTTTCGTTTGGGCAAGTAATTCTCGGTTGGAAAGGCAACTAAATGGCCCCAAAAAGGACCGAAATGTGTACCCTACGGTCCAAAAATCAATGGAAACCTCGTGAAATGTCTTCTACTAGGAGTCTGTACACATTCGGGATGTTGCAAAAAAATTGACCCGAGTGCTGAAAATCGTGTGCTCTATTTCATGGAGAAAATCTTGCGCGACAAGTACCCTTATCTATTTCATGGAGAAGATGACGTCAAGGGCCCACATGCAACTCGGCAGGAACTCCAAATATCACGAGAAGCATCCAGAAGAAAGCGGGGGGCGAATCGGGCAGCAGGCCCAGCCGATCGGAATGGGCGATCGGCCTGGCCCATTTCCTCGCCCATTCGTCGCCCCCTTTGACCTAGATCCCCCTCGGGCTATTTATAGGTGCCACGCCAAAAGCCATGTATCAATTCATTCATCATTCGCCGCCGAGGAGCGGAGAAGCTAGAGGATACCATCTCGGAGAGGAGGGTCGAGCTAGTTGTCTAGAGCTACCCTAGCCGACATGGGAACCTTGCAAGGAAGACCACGTCGGAGTTAGAGCTAGGATTAAGATCAAGGTAGGATCCCGGTTGGTGATCTTGTTCATGTATCATTCATGGTGAAGTTATTATATGAATCGATTTCTAGCGATCAAGTGTCTCTTCTACGATTCGTTCTTCTTGGGTTTGCTTCTTTTCAATCTATTCTCGAGATAGATTGCTCGGGTGTTCTTGTAGCGCGGTGGCTGAGGTGCATACCGGATCTACCAAGGATTGCGACATGCTCCTTGTGAGCGTGCTTGTAGTTTAACCTGAAAACCGAGATGTCGTGACAGGACGCCCGGATCGTGTGGCGGCACCACCTGGGATGGAACGGAGACCACGGTTTAAAGAGGCTTTTAATGAGATTCATTTTCTATCTTCATCTCTTGTTCTAACTACAACAAAGGCACGATCTAACTTTCTAGATCGGTTATCTCTATGCTTCTCTTGCTACCTCTTGTGTTTTATAGATTAGATGCATTTGATCTTCTCTCAAAGATTCAAGAGTTCTTTTCGCTTTAGTAGATTGATTCTTGTTTTACACACTTTGTTCCACCGGATTCGATACCTTGGGTTCACACTTAAGGGAAGAAGGGCCGATGGCTCGCTCATTATGAGTCAGTTTACAACGAGATTCAATCAACAAGTCACAAACCCCTTTTTCTCGGCGCTGCTGGGGAACAAGTAATCAAGATCCAATCTATTATCGTGTTCGTAAATATTTTTCGTTTTCTTTTAGATTTTTCTTTTGCATCTACAAAGATTTGATCATTCCATAAATAATAAAAAAAAATCAATCTAATCTATTTTTTAAGTTCCTTTTTAGATTTTGTGTATATTTTGTTTATTGCTAACCCTAACAGAGATGGACGCCACCTCTCTAACAAACCGAAAAATTTTGTGGATGATCCAGAAAAACTTTACAGGCAAAGGAGATGCGCAGCACAAGTTAAGAAGCTGGAATTTGCGAATCCAAAAGCGAAAGACGGATCGTCGGGATCGTCGTCGGAATCTCCACCTCAAAGTCCGAAAGCACCACTAAGTCCGAGAGGAGATCCGCAACAACCGCCACCAATGGGAGATCCACAACCAAAACGCAAGATCGGGGAGCTATGCATCCCGGAACTCCGTGATATACCCGTTCTCAACCTTGATGACATCGCAAGACCGTTCGAGATCAAGACTTCAACCATCCGCATGGTGCAACACTCGCCGTTCACTGGTAAAGAGGACCCTAACCTCCACATTCAAGCTTTCGCCCGCCTTTGTCAAACTTTCAAGATGGATGGGGTGACTCAAAATCAATTGAGGGCGAGGCTTTTCCCGTTCTCGCTACTTGGGAAAGCTTTGCAATGGTTCTATACTTTGCCGACGGACACGGTGCAAAATTGGGAAGAGTTGATGAAGGCTTTCATGAAGGAATACTATTTGCCGGGTAAGACTCAAAGCTTGCGTAATAAGATTGCTACTTTTGCTCAATATCCTACGGAAACTATCGCAGACGCTTTTGAGCGCTTCAATGAGTACATCCGGGCTGTGCCACATCACAAGTTCCCGAAGGAAGACCTCGTTCAAAAGTTCTATCAAGGGCTCAATATGGCATCAAGGACCGTAATTGATGCATCGGCGGGAGGATCTATCATTGAGCTTACTCCAATGGAAGCTTTCACTCTATTCAAGAAGGTTGCGGACAATGATACATGGGCGTCGTCGGGGACGCTTACTTTTCAGCCCACGGGCAATGTCAAGGGTGTTTTGCAAGTTGAA
Source organism: Cenchrus purpureus (assembly GCA_022644695.1). Taxonomy (NCBI): domain Eukaryota; kingdom Viridiplantae; phylum Streptophyta; class Magnoliopsida; order Poales; family Poaceae; genus Cenchrus; species Cenchrus purpureus. The sequence continues at coordinate 2,333,866 of CP053466.1, forward strand.
AAGGAGGATCTTCTCGAAGGAAAAATTGACTCGCTCATGAGGAGGTTGGAGAAGATGAAAGTGGAAAAGAAAGAGGCTCAAGACCTAAAGGCCGCCGAAGCAAGATCCACATGTGAAGAGTGCGGAGTACGCCATGTCCAAAAACATTGTCCGGAGGAAGCAAGGATGCTCGACTACATGAGGAAGGGTAATTTGCCGAATTATCGCTACGGTCAAGGTAGATCTCAATTTAATGCAAGTTCATCTCGTCAAAATGTGGTGCCTCTTCGTATACAATTGAAGGATTTCATGGACGAGCAAGCTAAGATCAACAAGGACACCGTCACTAAGTTCAAGGCTATGGACAAGATATTAGAGAATATTGATGGCAAGGTGACGAGGTCGGAAGTTCCAACCAACAAGTGCTTAATATGATGAAGATGTTGGAGTCACAAGTGGGACAACTTGTGGGCGCCTTCCGCCAATGAAGGAAAGCTACTGGGGGCAGCCCCAAGGGTCCGAAGTCGGCAAAAGCTATTCAAACTCGCTTGGGAAAAGAGACCATGGATCCCAAAATTCAGAGCAAGGAAGCCTAAGCAAACCCCGAGACTAAGGAAACATTAAGGAAAAGTTGCTACTACTGAGATAGTCACCGAAGAGCCGGAGTTTGAAATGCCAAGTGATGACACGAAGATACCGCTAAAGCCAAGCTACTTCGAGGTAAAATTGATAATCACTTTGAAAAATTTGTGGAAGTGGTGCGCAGGTTAAGAATCAACATGCCGCTATTGGACTCTTCAAGTTCCAACATACTCGCTACTTCAAAGACATACTTGCCAACAAGTATGAGATGGCGGCAGTCGGGGGAGCAAATCAAGGGCCGGCGAAGCAAAGAGACCCCGGATGTCCGACCATCCCATGTTCCATCGGCTCATTCAATTTCGAGAAGGCATTGTGCGATCTTGGGGCAAGTGTGAGCGTCATGCCAAAGGACGTGTTCGAGAAGCTACACCTACCGGAGCTAGAGCCCAAGGCTATGAGTTTGGAGTTGGGTGACAATTCTATTCGCTACCCCGCGGGGATCGCCGTGGACGTACCCGTGAAGGTTGGGGACTACATCATCCCCTGCCGACTTCGCCGTGCTCGAGATGGGAGAAAGGGCGGCCGCCTCATCCTTGGGAGGTCGTTCCTCAAGACCGTCGGGGCAACCATCGACGTCGGCAAGGGGGAGATCGAGTTCGACATTAATGGCGAACGGAGTATCTACAAGTTTCGTCCACGCTCCGAGGTATGCAATATAATTAACGTCAAATATGTTCCGCCTCATCGTCACATTGTCAAGGAAGAGCCAAAGGAGAAGGAAGCGAAGAAAAGCAATGAAGTCAAGATTGTCGCGTCCATCAAGACAAAGGAACAAAGCCCGCCTATGAAGACCAAAAAGATGACAAGGCCAACTAATAAACTGCGCCAAGAAGATGGTGCGTAGTGGGTACCCAAGATTGCAACGCTCGCAAAGAGCGTTGATCCGAAGTGAAGGAGTAAAGAAGTCTAGCTATGGACTCTAAACAAAGTGCTTGGCGGGAGGCAACCCGTTCGTCGAGTCAAGAATAAAGCTACCGGGAGGACAACCCGCTCAAGAATAAAGGCTACCGGGAGGGCAACCCGGAAGATTTTTTTTCAAGTTTCAAGTAAGTCGGTCATAGAATTTGCTATGCAAGACTTGGTATAAACTCTTAAGTGGTTTAACATTTGTTAGAGACCTTAAATTTGCTCGATTATTTTGTTTTGGATTTTTCTATCATAAACCAATGACATGAGCCATCCCATGATTTATTTGCCTCTTTTCAAGAAACTAGCACCAAAAATTCCAGCACCTATTAAAACTTCCCATCCTCCCCATGGTGGTAAGTTTGACTTGTTTTTCATGCTAAAAACACATGAGTAGAGCCCCGTGTTGTTCTTTAATAATTTTAAATTTTTGACGCATGGTAGGACTCCTGAACATAGGAAAATCGATTTTGGTTTAACTTTGCATAACATCTACCGGTTTCTCTAGAGTTAGATTTTTCCAAAGCCTCTTTTGATTTTATTCATTCAAAATCTCTCTCTCATGTTTAGCCAAAATTAGAAACCTAAACCCATCACCCTACGGTCAAGCCGGAGGAGCTCGCTATCAATTAATGAGAGTGAGCGATCCCAGTGAACCAAAATCAATGTAGTCAGAAAATTTTCGACTTACAAATCTTTTATGCTTAAAAACTTCTCTAATAATATATTTGGACTCATGTTAGTTCTGAATTAAATTTGAATTTTCGAAATTAGAGGAGTGATTAAGTGTCTAAACATGATCGTGTGGGGTATTTGAGGTTAATTAACACTTAAGGACCTAGGATGCTTCATGGGAAGGCATAAATCATTAAAGCATCCTAGGGACTTGTCATGACAAGCATGGGGGGCAGCAAGCATCATGTTTTTGCAGGAATCAATGGAGGCACATGAAGCAAGGAGACATGGGAGACAAGAGTTGACACAAAGAAAAGGAGAAAGGAGATTAAGCTCATCATTCAAGGAAGGAGTGGATGAGAACGTTTGGGCGGTGGTCTAACGTGGAGCATGAAGCTAGGAGGTCCCAATGCACTAAAGAGCATCCCAGGAAAAAAGGAGAGCAATTGGGGGAAGAGAGGCCCTAGGCCGATCGGACTAGGCCGGCGGCTCTGCCCCTTTTTAAGCCCCCGGTGCTACCCTTCTGATGGTAAGTCCTCTACCCTGCAAGTTCATAGCCCCAAGTTCATAGTCCAGGAAGCTCCCAAACTCTCCAGAAAAATTCGTCCTCCAATCCTTAGTCCAAAAATCCTGAAAAAAATTCACCACAATTCTTGTTCTTCCATATACTTTCTTTGTGCAATTTTTCTTCCGAAACCCCGGAGAGTTGTTTGAGTGTTCTTGCAGCAAAGAACCATGAGGAAGGCTGTCAACTTCGTTCTTGGGAAGAAACGATCATCATCATCATCATCGAAGGCGCCGTCGTCGGGCTCTTCGCGGAGGCACTCGGCCTCCGAGTCTCCGCGAAGCATGGAAGAAGATGTCGTGGCACCAAGGGGTGACATGCTACTCCTTGGTGGCATGAGGGATACACGAAGCTCGTCCATGCGGTTCACCGAACCGCGTGGCATACCGACGATCGACACGCTCAACCATCCCTCCACCCTACAAGAGCAAGCACTCAAAATATGGCTTCACCATTATGTCGAAGGAAGAAGAAGAGAGGCTTGGTTTTCTTGAAGGAAGGATTGTGGCAAATGTTGATTTTGATGATGATGCTCTACTCAAGTTGGGATTCCATTTGGATATTTATCAACTCTTAGATCACCTTGGTGGACGCAATTTTCCAATGGAGTTACGGTACATGTGCACAAGTAACTTGCTCTTGAAATACTTATAACAATGAAGCCGAGATCACGGAGGAAGGCGTGGCATGCCTTTCATTCTCTTGAAGATGTAGAGCAAGTGATCCCCTATGATTATATTAGAGAGTTGCTCGGTTTCAAGAAGAATGCACCGGAATTAGTTGAAGTCCAAGTGGGCCAAATTGAAGAATTTTGGGGGATGATTTCGGAGAAGGAGAATTGACAAAGAAATAGCATCAAGAATATTATTATCCAAGTCTTCCACTCATGGATGAGCAAGCGTATCATGGGAAGGATGAGAGAGACAAAGATCACCGACACAAAGTTGAATTGGCTATATCGGATTGGTGGCAAGACAATAAATCAACCCGACATACATCATGATAAATCGGTGGGCTTATGAAGCGGTCTCGGGAAGAGGAAGTATTGGTTCGTTGCTTATTTGACAATGTTTGCTATTGCATTAAAGCCAACAATCCAAGAAACCCACAACTTTTGCTTATTGGGACTTCATTGGGCATAGATTATTTGAGGCAAGGAGTATATAAGTGGAGATGAGAAGAAAGGATCTGTGGTGGCAGTGGTAAATATCCCTCTCCGGATATGAAATTGAAATTATTTGTCGAAGGAGAGAAGATTGGTTGGGAGATGAACCGCATGTGGCAGCCAAGAAGAGCAAGAGAGGAGTCATAATTGAAGAAGGGTCATCATCCGCAGCCCAAGGAGGACAAGGAGCCACATTCCAAGGAGCACCAAGTGGTAGTGTACCTACCGGGTGGACCGGAGCACCATATGGCGGAGTTCCAATGCCACATTATGGAGGGATTCCATCACCACAAGTTAGAGTCTCAATGCAGCCATGTGGGGGTGTTCCAATGCAAGCATGGGGAGTGGAATGCCTATGGGGCCTCCACCTCCAATGTATGGTCAACCGGAGGGCGCATACATAGTACCAAATGCGGTGTTTGTTCAACCTTATTCACATTTAGTCCAACCACAACAAAGTGCAGCCATCATTGGAGCTTATGTGGAGAGGAATATGCAAGACGCCGAGATCGTGCACTGCACGTGAACAACATGCAAGAGGGCAGCGAACATCACCTACCAACTTGGGCGCTTACATCTAATGCCACCGGAGGAGTTTCATGGAGGACCGATGCAACATTATTATGAGCAAGGATACAACGAGCAACCACCACAAGAGTGAAGATGAAGGAAGGAAGACGCATGCAAGTTTGGTTTGATTTTTATTTTTCCCTTTCTTTTATTTTCAGTTTGTGTGCAAGAATGTGTGTGCGTAGCATCTTCTATTTTATTTGATTTCAGCATGTGTGTGGTAGTAGTAGTTTTCGTTTTCCATCGCCATGAACAAAGTTCACCATCGTTTATAATTTTTAATATGGATGGAAAGTTGTACCATGAGATATGTGATGATCGCTTCGCTTTAAACATGCCTAAACTTGTTTTATATATGATTAAGCTAGTGCTCTCTTTTAAAAACAAATCTGAAAATCAACTTAAATACTAGCTTAATCTTGTGTGGAGGTAACGATAATTTAAGTCCCATGGTGTTTTTCATGCTCTCATTTTTTATTAAATCAAGGATGATTTCTTTTTATGCTTAAAATGATGCTAGCCTTATCATAATGACCACTTGCATTTTGCTCTACCCATCCAAAGCCATATTATGATTGAGTGAAAACCTTAGTGTTTCAAGATTAATTTTGGGTGCTTCAATTCAGATTTAGTTCTTAATGGTTCGAGTCTAAGAAGCTGGTCATTCCGTATTTTTATGATCGATCTTTTTGCTAGCCTTTCTATCCGTGCATTGTGAGTTTCCACATTGGGAATTTCGCAAACCTCGCCGGATATCCACCCACAAACCCATATCATCTCTTTTTGTGTTCACCTCCTTGATCAAACCCAAACTTGAGTATGGATGAATATTTTGAGGAAGACTACAAGAAGAAGGCGCCATCAAGTGGAGATAACTTCAGAGATTCCAAAAGACCCGTAGAAGATTTCGGTATCTTTCTCCATAGAAGATTCCAAAATTTCAGTACCACCTTGGCATTTTCCTTACACCTCTTTTGCTCGAGGACGAGCAAACGTCTAAGCATGGGGGTTGCCAAGGAAGTACTAGTGTAGTCTAGAGTTCAAGGAGTTAAAAAAGAATGAAAAGGAAAAATGATGGAGAAAAGAAAAGTATGATGAAAGAAAAAATAAAGGAAAAAGTATGAGGAGAAAAATAAAGGAAAAATATAAAGCTCCCGGTTCTCTAGTTACACTTGAAAGGTTCAAAGAGCTTCAAGATCAAGACCCATACTCTTTTCCAACCATGTGCAATCCGATAACGAGGACTTTGCTTGTGCCTCGGGATCACTTCATTCCATTTGCACATGTCCACCTATCTAAAAGTGTGTGTATTTTCTCTCCCTCCTTGAAACATTATTTTCCAATGACCTTTTGACTAGGCTCGGTAATTCCATGAGGAACTTGTCTTGTTTTGTTTGCATTCCATTTATGAAATCTTGATAGGACTAAACTTTCCCATATCTCCATATAAAGTTTTCCACCAAATACTTGAGAGAGGAAAGGAGTAGTTCTAGTAGGCTTGAGAGATAAGATGAGTTGAGAGTACATGAGCAAGATGTAAGGAGGTTTGTTATTGATATTGGTAAAGCAATTTTTCTATCTCGTTCTTAATTTTCAAAATATCTAAGATTTATTTCAATTTGGGGAGCATGATTAATTACTTGTGGAAAGAGCTTTATTGATATCTACCCTCTATGAAGAAGAAAGCTAGTTACACTATGAAACTTTAACTTATATAATTTTAGAGAGCATTATGTCTTTTTCATATATGATTAAGTGCAAGTTATGAACATTGAAGGGCAACACTGATATCCATTGAAGGCTTACTCGAGGACGAGAAATGTTTAAGCATGGGGGGATGTTGGCGGTCGATTTCCGTCAACCTAGCCATAAGTTTACCTTCAATGTTGGTATTAATTTAATATCCATACTAATGATCCTAACCCCCTTGATATATCAAGTTCGTGTATGCATGTGGTTTTTGGAGTTTATTATTTACGCAGGAATTAAGTAACTAAAAGGATGATTCCGGATATCATTCATCGAGCACTTTGCAAGAGGATCGTGAAGCCCGGAACAAGTCAAGACAATTAGCAAGCCACCAAACAATTCACCAAAAATTTTTAAATCCTTATTTTTACTATTAACATTCCGTATTGAAAATGCGGGATGTTACAGTTGTTCTCACGTCAATCGAAAAGATTGCATGCGTACACATCTCATGCTTCAGAGTTCTGGCCCATCACTGACCAAAGACGTCCACAATAACGAAAAGATGAACCATACATGGTGCAGGCTTGCTATACAGTGCGTTCAAGTTTGAAGGGAACAAGTGCCGATCAGAAAGTAACAATAATTATTTTCGTAACTAAAAGCAGGTACACAGGGTAAAAACTTCTATCAACTCTGTTCGTACATAGTTAACTTCCCATTCGTGTTCTCAAAAGTCGAACAATCACAGACTAGCTTACAGAAGTGGAATGCCCACAAAACAAATTCTATTTACCCTTTTACTGACCACATGGTTAGCCAAGCCTTAAATGGTGAGAGGAAGCTGCAGCTGCTGATTTTCCTTGCACCTATCTACATTTGTGGGTTTATCTTCTTCCCCCATTCACGAGTGTGGTGTCATATGCCTTCTGATAATAGAATGCCTTTGGTGAAAACAAATGGAGTATCTACTTTGGCAGCTCCGGTGATGATCATGTGCCTGGAAGAGGTCCACCTGAGCTGGAAAGAATTATGAATGCACAGACCACGGAGAGCGAGAATACAGAAACCCATGTGTTTTCCGTGTACATCTCCATGGCATCGGTGAAAGAGAAGCGTGCTCGACTTTCAGCCCAGTTGCGAATTCTATCAGCCTCAGCTGCATACACCGCTCTTCCCTGTAATGGATAAATGATTAAACATATAACTCGAAGCACAACACCAACAAAAATATAAATTTGATTGCTTGACCGACATCTTGTTATCTCCTAATGCACAATTAGAAGCGCATATCAAGTATACCATGGAAGGGCACTCTAAATAATCACTGTAAAGTTCAGAGGGTACAAGAAGACCAGCAGCAATCATTTTCCTCAGATGGCCTGTGGTTGTAACACAACTAGAAAATTCTTATTTGAGAAATATGAAGTACAATGTTATATTATGTTTTCATTCATGCTGAGTACAATATAATTTGCAGATTTCAATTACGATATCCCATATTCCTCAAATTGTAATCGCCCATTTTAGTTCTGTACTCAAAGTACCAAAGTGAGACAATGTTGAAGTCCTTGTTGAAGGAACAATGTTTGATGCAGTACATGATATGACCCCTACGGCCCGACCCTACCCCACCACCACCACCCACACTTCGATATGTGTAGAACTTTTGTTTCTATTTTAGAAAACAAAGGAGTGCTGGAGAGGTGGGTCGGTATCGTTCATTAAGAGAAATAGGGCATATACATAATGTAGAGTTTATGCGGCCGAGAATACTGCCACTTTCAGCAAAAGAGAATAAAAGACACCCAGCCTATAACATGTGAAAATAACAACCATAAATGACTGAAGGAAAAAAAAGCAATGTAAACCTGATGGAAAGAGCAGTTAGCGATTCTTTCTTTATACATTTAGCTCAGTTCAAGAATTTAGAAACGCTCTGAAGCATAAAAGCTAAATGTTCTAAGTTCCAATATCCCAAATATATATAGCAGGTGAATGATAGAAAAATCAATAATTCAATCTCAGATTTTACAGAAATTTTGGTAGTACTAGATAAAAGCTAAAGTAGAACAATTGACGCTATTTAATTGAAGCTAAATCTAGGTTAAGTATAATGTAAGTAGATCTGAGTACCTCATCATCAAACCATCGGCCCCGTCGAACCCATGCAGTTACCAAGGCAAGCAAGATCCTTGGTGGTGTGAGGTAGTTGATTGCCTTTCCACTTCCTTTTACAACTCTCATCCTTGGAACCAACGTTCTAGCTACTGTTTCTGGAAGCTCGCATATTAAATTGAACATCTGTTTATTACTCAGGGATGAACCACTGCAAAGAAATGGACTATCAGTAAAGAATAGCATAAATGATTCCGACACATAACAATTAAGAGAGTCGATCAGATCATTTTTGGAGAGTGGGAAATAAATAAGACACATTTTACATTGGTCAAGTAGTAATTAATTCTTATTGCGGTTATGTATTATGAATATCATCACCATGTCAAATGCAGTACAAGCACATATCAGACAATCAACATATACATACTTCAAGTGAGCTTCATAAGCCATATCATGATAACTGACATGTGAGTAATAAAAAGTTGAAAGTATGGAGAGGTTACCTCAAAAGAAGGTCGGTAAGGACCATACCAGGAGAGGCAGTATGCACTCCAACTTTTGATCTTCTGCTTTCCTTCAGAAGTGATGCTTGGAATTGCCTCAGTCCACATTTGGTTGAACCATAGCTACAAATTTGGGTTCAGCATCAGATTTAGCTTCAGCACAGAAAAAATTTCAATACAATACACTCAAGTTTTAGCTAATAAGAAAACAAACACAGCATTTATACAGTGAAGCAACATTGTATTAGAAAACTAAGTTGCTCGTTTCCAGAAAAGATAAGAAAACTAAGGTGCTTACACAGCTGTCAGTGGTGTGCTTGATCCTCCAGAACCTGCTCCATCCATGTTGAATATATGGCCTCCCTTCTCTTGGTATTGCATGACATTCATAGCTTCTCTGGTACACAGCAATGATCCAACTAGGTTTGTTGAGACAATCTGTAACAACATGAAATAGATCAGAAAAAACTAAAAAAAAATACGGAAAGAGGGTATAATAGTTACAGCATGTCCTCTGATCAATGTAAACATCATAGTAGAAGGCAACATAATACAAAAAAATAAACAAACCTGAGTAATATCATCATCAGAAAAGTTACCAGTGGCCTAAATCCTTTATTCGTGCCAGCATTATTTATCTGTACATAAGATTGAAGAATAAGTTAATATGTACAATTGTATTAGTTGCTGTAACCAAGGACAATACAGGAAAATATCAAAATACAAAAGTGGGCACCATAAGTTTTATCTTATTGGCATCAAATAAAAAGTATGTTTTACAAGTGATGTAAGAATGTAAACTTAATAGTCAGGCATAATCCAGTTTTGAACTAGCTATTCCGTTCAATAAATACAGAAGGTAGGCAGAATAATATATAGATTTAAGCTGCTAAACTGAAAAGAAATACCTACCCAAATGTCAACTGAACCAAGCTCATTTATAGCAAAATTCACTAACTTCTTCACATCTTCAGGTTTGCAGACATCACAAGCTATACCAACAACCTTGGCATGTGATAAAGTTTTCCTTTCTTTCTTTTTTGCCACTGATAAGCCCTCTTGAATGTTCTCTTCAAGTTCTTTGATTGTCTGAAGAACTGATTCAGGACTGCCTTCACAAAAGAAAGTATTTAAAACTAAGACAAAGCATAAAACACCACAAGAAATATTCATATGAGCTAGACTAAAATTTGAGAATCATGCCCACGAAAATCACCTCCGTGATGTAACCACAACATGGTCTCCAGAAAGAAGAAACTCACGAGCAATTGCTTTTCCTAACCCTCTTGTGCTGGAAAATTAAAAAAAAACAATGTCAATGCTAATAGCCAGTAGAAAACAACAATATGAAACCACTTATGTAATATATACAACCAGCGATGAATGAAACTGCTAAAACTTGGAAAGCACAAAATATTTTTTTCCCCTGCTTTGTCGCTACAAGAAAATTCATTCATTATATTGACAGTATCTTTTCTGAGATTTTTTTTTTGTAATTTAGAGTATGCTGCACGATACTTTCTAGAAAAAAAACATTTACATGCAATTCAAGAGAAAAAATGAAAATGGACCCACTGCACATCACTTCCTGGCAAAATAAAAAAAGGCGTGTTGAAAGAAGGATGAAAATAAGCTACCTTCCAGTTATGAGTACATTACGAGGCCCAGCTTTGCAGTGTTCCTCTAGGACACTGTTTGCACCTATCATTGTACCGATAATCACGCCTCCAAGCCAGCTATACCAAATTAGTTCATTCATTTGGCTGTCTCCGCCTAAAGGGAAAAAAAATTGTCTCACTAAGTAAGCGGCACTCCAGAAAAGGTATGCGAATTGTGAAACAAAAAGAGAGGTACAAAGCAAAGGCAATGCAATACAAGTGTCTGACAAACCTGATAGCTGAACTGAAAAGTACCACTGCTCATCAGTGACAACATATCTGCCTAGCTGTGTAGCAACCTGAAATGGTGAAGGGAGTAAGCAAACATAGAAGACACCCTGCTGCACAAGAAAAAATGGGGTAACGAAATTGTGATCCCTACTGCTGATATACAACATGACTCGTGGTCAACAGGGCCCAACACATGTTCGAAAAAAAATAAATGGGTTCCAATGCAAGTCTGAATCATGTTCGCTAATGCTTACACAATTTGATACTTGGAAGGCACACTTGGCTTGAATAAGCAAACGCTGGTCATTTTATTTACACTCCTAGTACTCCTACATGGTAAGACTATTCCAACTGGTGCACCTTGCAGTTGCAGACCATATCTGCACACTAGAAGGAATGAAGTTTATGGAAATTCATTTAAAAATTTATCTCCAATATGGGCTTGATGCCTTGTTCGGAAGAACATCAATCTGCAAAGGTATGCCCCCCACATGAGCAATCGCACCGTAGGCCCTTTCAGTGCCAAAAGAAAAAAATGATAAGGAGTGTGGAGCCTCTATGGGAGTTTAAGCCTACCGCCCAACTAGCTGATTAGTGTGTTACAGATGGATTCGAGACACCAAAAGTGGTGAATCGGATTCGAACCCTCCGTCGTCTCTGATCAGGTAGTAATTAGGATACGGACCAGATTCTAGCTCACGTACGTTTAGCACCTGAGATAACTGAAGCGAAGAGATTCTCCATTTCTCATACGGGAAGGACAGGGTCGCAGTCATAGGAAGCGAACTTGTCCACGAGCACTTAGCTAACCGGACGTTCATCGGATATTCAGAACACGCCCAAAAGCTAACAGTAGTGCAGGCGAAAGGGTTCGCGAAAGGAGCTATAGCTCGGTGCTCAGTGCTCACCGAGAAGAAGATCTCCTCCGCCTTCTCGACGGCGCGCTGGTACTGGTACTCTCCGCCGTACACCTCGGCCGCTGCCGACCGGGATCCCGCGAGCCCCTGGATGGCGGCCTTGAGCTTGTACAGCGGGCCCTTCTTCCTGCGCTTGGGCGACGCGGACGGGTCGTCGTCGCGGCCCCGCCCCGCCTCCGGCCTCCACCTCCTGCTGCTCCTGCTTGAACGCGCGGCAGGGAGGGACAGGCGGTGGGAGGAGGTGGTGGTGGAGTGGAGGAGCGGCGGGAGGCCGCGGCCGTGGACGGAGAGGTGGACGGCGGCGGCGGCGGTGGCCATGGATAAGGATTCGGGCGATCTCTTGTCTCGCTGGGCTCCGTCGGGTCACTCGCGTGTTTTGTTGTTGCTCCTCACTTTTTGGGTTATTATATCTGCAGAAGGAATTCGAATGGAAAGCTTTATCTCTATTGATGCCTTGAAATTTCTTGAATTCGCATTAAGACTTCCTCAAATATACCACAAAATCACGAAGACAACCCCAGTGACAAGTGTATGGAAGACGACATTTCTATCATCTTATCTCTCAACTACACGCCATCTCATTATCTTCATCTCTCCCATCTTCTCTCTTCCTCCTTCCTCCTCTTCTCACGTCGGTCCGGCGAGTTGGGCCGATTCAAGCTCGGCGGCAGCGTGGCCGAGTTGGCGTGGCGGGGAGGGACTCTGTCGCGCACTCCCGGTCGCCGCGATCGGATGCGAGCGAGGGCGGCGAGGGCGCGCTATCTTGCTCCTGATCTCACGGATCGGCCGGGCCCGGATGAAGCTTCGCGCCATCTCGGGGATCGCAAGGCTGATCGATCGCATCTCGGTGGCCGAGGGCTCCGCCTTACAGGCGAATACTGGCCCGCCGACCCGGCGCTGCGCCATCATGAGCCGCCATGGCCGCTGGCTGTACAGCGGCCGCTTCCGGCCGCGGAGGCGTGGCCGATCGTCGGGCCATGCGCCTCCCGCCTCCAAGATCCGTGGCCTCCTCCTCGCCGTCGTCGTCCAGCGGTGGGGAGGTGACAGCGTCGGTCCGGCGGCCTCTCGAACTAGGCAAGATGTGGGAGCTCGGAGGATGAGAGGAGGAAGAAGATGCCGGTGGGACCCATGTCATTGAGAGGAGCAAATACAATGTGATGTACGTCAGATAGTGGGCCGAGTCGTCTTTATCGTATTTCGTGGCATATTTGAGGAAGTCAAGAATTGCAATGGCAATTTTCAATTTGTTCCGGAACTTCAAAAATCAGTGCAATGCAAATAACCCCACCTTTTTTGCGTGGGGCTGATGCTATGCTACCGCTTCTGCTTGGTGTGTCCCATGATTTTTGGAGGGGCGTGTGGCGAGCACTTTAACAGTCAATAAATAATCGGAGCAGTCTTGCGGATAGGTCCCTGATGTATTGCAAGATTACACTAGGCCAGTGATTTTATTTTCAGGGACAGAAAGAAAAGAAAAGATTGTGGTCAAGAGTCAAGACAATGTGCATTTTTCATCAGAACAGTTGTTATGAAAATTACGGGTTCCAAACAGCACGTTAGCACGTTGGGCCGGCCGTAGACGAACACGTGTGTCGGTACGTGAGATAGGACGCCGTGAAAGCTAACCACCCAAGCTACTATAGAGGTGAAGGCTGATCCAGAATTCAGAGTAGGCTGATGAATCTAACCGAGAACACCAATAATATTACTTGTTTAATCAAGTAATAGTTACGTTGGGCAGGGGGCAGTGTGGCATGTTGCAGGCAGAAAAAGATTGCAACGAGGTGGCCACACGCTGGCAACCTCATCCCGTCGCGGATAGGCGCCACGTGGCCATGCCCCCTTCCCTTGGGTGGGCCTTCTTCCTTTTGTTTGAGTCCCTGTCCCAGGTCCAGCCCCAGCCAGGCAGGATGATGGATGGGTCGCTCGCCGGACGCCGGCCCACCAAGCCAATTGCAGCCACGCGAATTTTTTGATTGGATTCGTCCTTGATCTTTCTTGAATGGATATTTTCTTCTTTCTTTTTTTTTTGTCACGGCCTAGAAATATCTCAGCATCCTCGTAAGATGGAAACAAAAAATATCTCGGTATCTACGGTCACTTCACTTTGTAGCACTTTTGGTAGCAATGACCTTTTCCAAATTCTCAAAAAAAAAAAAAAGAAGCAATGGCCTTTCCGTTCCTAAATATCAAGGGACGTTCAGATATGTATCTCCTTGCATTGGTTCAGAACCCCGTGCACACTAGAAACCTGCCATGGTATTCAAATTGAGGCGCGTGTTTTTGTCAGCAGCGCGTGAAACCGTCGCCTGGTGAGTAGTAGTAGGAGGAGTTATGTGTCCATTAGCAAGGGGTCAAAACAAAACACGTACAACTATGGTTAAGTTACGGGCGGCACGGCACTCGGGGGATACGCGTGCACGGGACTTTCTCTCTCCCGCCCGCAGCCGCAAGCGCAGAGGCTTCCAAGGAGAAACGGGGCAGTGGCAGCTGCGTGCGTGAGTGTACATACCGCGCGCGAGCACCATACGTGCACTCAACCATCTGCCTGTCCGTCCGTTTGCGAGGCCGTGTCAACCTTACGGTGCATGCAATGCAATTTCTTCTCCCTCGCCAAAGATGCCTTTAGCCTACTCCTAGTTGATTGTAGAGGTTTGAGACATGATCGCGCTTAGATTCGATTTCTCGTCGAAACGGATTTATATGATTGGTTTTTTTGAAGAATTTCTACCTAATTAAAATTGTGAGACTCTCACCTCTAGTTTTTCTCTCTTTCTCGATCGTGCCATACCCCCTCCATCGATTTTTTATATATTTTTCGTGATTTTTCAAAAATAAATGTCGGTTGCACAAAATTTCGAAACTAAACTTGCCAACAGCGGTTACGTGCCCTGACGTCGTTTCAAACAGCGTCAGCGACGTGGCACGCGAACCGGGAACTAACCGTCGTTTTAAGAGCGGTTGGCTCAACAGCCGTTTGAAACGGCGGTTGAAGGCTAAACCGATGGTGGCTGATGGGAGGCCCCAGCCGCCGTTTGAAGGTGGCTCACCTCTTCACTGCATCTTTAAGATGTTCTGAAGTAGGGTACATGGCGCCGACCCAAACCTCATTCTCGTTGTACTCCCAGGGCACATTCTCACCAGCATTGATAGTAAACTGTGAGAAATCGTAGTTCTGTCAATCCCTTGGCACATGCTCATCATCCTCATCATCTGAGGAATCCTCTTCCAACGCACGTTTGTCATCTTCGAACTACCTCTAGTATTGTCTTAGTAGTTTCGGGTTTTCTTCTCCCTCATCAACCACACCAGCTGCTCCTTCAGGGTTTTGATCTTCCTCAGCACCTCCTTCCACCTCATGTTCTTCCCCTGCACCACTCTCTCCAGCCTCTTCACCACCCTCACCTCCACCCTCTTCACCACCTTCGAGTTCCTGATTCACTTAAGATTTCTAATAAACTTGGACAAGAAGAACCACCGGACAACCACTTTGACATGCATTTCTAACATAATTCCTCCAATTTGTAGTGCCTTCAAGTGGCATAAGCTCTCAAAAAATGAATGATTTCTGTTGAACAGTGCTATTACAGACAGTCCATATTGCTCTAAATCTAGTGAGAATGCTTTGTACAACCAGGTATGCCCCCCCCCCAACTTCTTTCAATGGCTTTTTTAACATCTCTCACGACTGAACTAAACAGTGACAAGTCAACTTCTTCACCGTACCTAACTTCTCTTGGTCCATAAAACAACTGGACATGAACTGTATCTGATATGCCTGAGATCATACCACTATTAGTAACTAATCTAGTGATTCAAAACTACACTACTTGGAATCTTAACTACACAAGATCTAGTGTTCAAAACTACACCGCTTGGAATAAAACTACTAAAATATAATCTACTGAATCATAATCTACTACACTACACTACTTAAATCTAGTTAAACAGGCATCTAATTGTTTAGATCTACGCAAATCTGCTTAAACAAAACTACACTACTTGCAAGTAAAGAGAGAGTTCAAATCGGCTTAATACCTGAAATGAGAGATCCGGCAGAGCTTCACTACTTCTTTCCCCACCTCCACCTCCACCTCACTCCCTTCCTTCTCCTCTCAACCCTCTCTTTCCTTTTTCCGCAATTTTTATGAGATTTTCGGGGAATTTCTGGGTTTATATATAGGAGGAAAACCAACAGTCATTACAAACGGCGGTTGTAGATCTAAAGCCGTTAAAGCGGCGGGGCCGTGAGAGCCACTTTAAACGGCGGTTGCTACCTGGACCGTGGTCCTAAGCAGTGAACCGTCGTTTCCCACGGCGGTTGCAGCCTAGGGCTCGCGTGGCCAGGCTACCCGTCGGGTCTTCCTGGCGGTTGAGCCAACCGTCGTTTAAAACGGCGGGTCATCCTTTAACCGCTGTTGGCAAAGGCGGTTGGGTCCAGTTTTGAATTTTTTTGCAACTACATTTATTTTTGAAAATTTTGAAAAAAATATAAAAAATAGAGTACGTAGCAAATTGCATCTACTTGTTTGGATGGATGGGTTTGCATATGATGGGCCACCCGAACCGAGCCCAACTGCGAACTGGTGGGTTCTCTCTCGAAGCCCACCGACGCTGCAGAGCAACAAGGCCTTTTCACCTCCACGCGAGGCCGAGGCCCGTTTTCCTTCCGTTGGGAGGAAGAAACAAACGGGAGCCCTAGGCTGCAACCGTTGGGATATAAGGCACGGCAGGCAGCGACCGCAGGCAGAGGAGAGCGGAGGCGAGAGTAGGAGTGTAGGACGACGACGACGGAGGCAGCGCCGGCTGGTTGCTCTGCACCGGCCGGCCCAATGCAAATGCAAGAGGACGACGGACTGCTGCTGCTGGCGCCGGAAGCGAGCGAGGCCGTCGGCACTCGTGAGCCAATGCAAGAGGACGGAGCAAATCGGATTGAAGGTGCCTCGACTGGCGCGACTCTCGCTTGCAGCAGCAGGCACCAGGCAGGCAGAATGTGAGCATTTACTGGTTGCAGAGTTGCAGATGGTGTGGTCCTCCTCCCGTGGAATTCCATCTTTGTACCAGCCCGACTGTCATCACAGTGCTGCATCGGTCCTAATCTCTTCACTGATACTAGTTGAAAGTTGAAACACGATCGATCCAGTGCTGTGACTGTGACACACTGTCAGCTAGACAGCTAGACCTAGCTCGGGCTGCCGCCTCTCGACTAAAACTGGCCCAGCAGCAGCCAGTCGAACGCTGCTGCTGCTGCTGCTCGATCGATCGAGGGGTAGCTATCCGTCTCAGCTGGCTATCAGCTAGCAACAAAGACGTACGGGCCGCGGTCTCCCTCCGCTGGTGCGGTGTCAGGAGTCAGGACTCAGGACTCTGGAGCATCGCCCGTCGTCGCCGTCCCGTACTACGTACGGCGCGGTGGCATGCATTCCGGTGCAGCATGCAGTCAGCAGATCGATCAGCAGAGGCCGCGCGCCGGCGATCGTCGCTGACTGCCTGCCTCGTGGCTAAGCTTATTAGCGCCGCCGCAGCGAGCTAACGACGAGATCCCGGAACGCCGGCTGGTTGGCAGAAAGGGTGGCCTGAGCTGCGTGATGCTGCACGCAGAGTTATGAGAGCATGCAGATCGCAGCAGCTTCCTCAATCCTGCAACCGCGTCATATGCACTTCACGCGTGACCCTCCGATCCTTGTGTCGCTCGTCTGTTGCCTGCTGCTTGCATTGGAGGCGACCTAGCACACTGTGCCGCACGCCCCCCTGCTTGTTGTCCCCCATCTCCATCTCTCAACACCGACCGTATGCATGCATGCTGCATTGCATCGTTCGTAGGGCTACACTACACACAGTGCGTCAGTGCGTCGATCAGTACGAGAGCACGCATATATGCATGCCATCATGCGAACAGATCGAGATGCCGACGACGCACAGGGGCCGGCAACGTAGTACAGATCAGAGTCGTCGATTGCAAAACGTACGTGCATGCATCAACTAGCGAGCTCCAGCTTTTCAAACACACATGGCACGTCGGCCTGTTCACGGCCACGGGACTAGTGTTGCCGCGTACAAACACAGTCGATCGATCGGTCCCTGTGTGACTGTGATGATGATGAGCCTTTTCATGCATGGCGTGGCGACCGCCGATCCATCATCCATGCACCCCCAAACAGTCGTCGAGAGAGCTGGCGGCCATGCACACGACGAGGTGACCTCTCAGGCTCTCACACACAGTCACAAGCAGAGAGAGGGGAGAGATCGGCGACCGGCGAGGGCATCATGCGTGCATGATAGGAGCCTTTCTCCAAACTCTGCTCTTTTCTTCCTCCGACAGCGGAAGGTGGTGGGAGTGTAGTGGAGCGGACGACTCAAGACGCATCCATGCAATGCAGACCTCTTCACTTCTTCAGTCCAACGTACGGCCATGATGGATCCAATCCAATCCGCACAGGTCAAACAGCACAATCAGCTGGGACTTTGAAGTGAGAGACCACTAACCACAATCTGGGACTCACTGCACTATAGTTGGCTTTATGGGCATATATATACTTATACAATAAACAAGCTTAGCTTCTTCCTTCCATAGACTTTTAGTACACTGCATGCATATTCAGTCATGCATAGGATAGGAGCATTGTCAAACAAACAGATTAAATAATACTACACTGCTGCAACGACGACGTACGCGTGCCTGCCTTTCTGCTCGACAAAGTGAGATTGCCGTTGATTGCTAGTGCTACCATAGCTGCCTTTAGTGCCTCGAGCTACCAGATGATGTCCCAATAATGCTGCAAATTCAAATTGATAGATGGCCCCTCCAGATGTACTCAAGCTTCAGTGTTATATATGGAGCAACAGTCGTACTACTGATGCGACCAAGCTGCTCAAGATACACCGAGAGAAAATGTGTCTCGCCATTACTAGTAGTACATACAGTTCCTAATTAAGCTCTACTAGTAGTGAACGAAGAAAGGTACAGCATGCAGAACTAGAGCGTGTGGCATTCAGGTATTGCCTTGGCTTGTCAGCATGCAGTAGTACTTCTAAGCAGAAACGAACAAGCCGAAGTTCAGTGATGAAGACACTAGCTACTGTCTTGTCTTAACTACAAATATAATGTATAAGCGCTAGCTGCCCCACAAACCTAATCCCAACCTACTCCCTTGAGCGAACAAGACACTTCCACCAGCATGGTTGGGAGAATGCGCCAAGCAGGCTGTCAACCTGGATAGGAGCTGCTTTTTTTCAAAAGTTCAAATGCAAAATCTTGTAGTATTACTAGTATTCTATAGCATCAGCCTTTCCACAGCCTGCCTGCCTGCCTTCATGCACTATATTCTAACTCTTTTGGAGAAAGGCGAGGCTCCTGCTCCAAGGTAATTCCAACGTACCACTACTCGTATCTAGAACTAGCAGCACCCACCTTTGCTTGTGATTTGAGCGCACTTACCTTTGCTTGTGAGTTTGAGTACACAGCTTTTCTCTCACACTTGATTTGATTTGGTGCATCTGCTAGCTGATTGATGACCTGATAGGCCAGGGTTGAAAAGCCAGGCAGAGCAAAGGTCTCAAATCCCAAGCTAGTGAGATCGATGTGCACATATAGAGAGGAAGAGAAGAGAGAAGGCATACTCTATTGCTATCTTCCATTCCTTTTTCCCATTGACCTCTAGTGCCCAAATTCGAGTCTTTTGAGGAGGCTTTGTGTTGTGTTGTGGTATGCAGAAATGCAGAATGTCCATACACGTTGGTAATGCTCACACAGGGGAATTTACAGCTACTGCCGCCTTTACTGAATTGTTTGAAATCTCATCAGCAAGCGACTGGCTGTATATGGTCGTCCTTGGAATATAGTTGGGGGCTGGTTGGTTTGGTTTGGCAGCATGTCTCGTTTTTCAGCAGAGAAGAGATGCACTACTTGTCTAGTATGCTGAAACTGAAGTGGCGCTGTGGGTTTTACAAATTTAAGTGCCCCCTTTTGACGTCTAGCCACTGTCAATATGTGCTCAACTTGACCTCACCTTACTTGTCCAGCTGCATGCCAAGGTATTTATTTCTTAACTGTCAGTGATTAATTAATTAGTAGGAGAAGTCTACGTCCAGTTTTTGAATGGAAAAAACAGTTTTTAATGGCGCTTGTGTTGCGACTTGCGACACATAAAAGGTGTCGTCCACTCGTGCATAGCAGAACAGTTAGTTGCTTGGCAGGATTGATTGGGCCGTTTTCAAATTTCAATCGACAAGCTATAGCTACTCGTCACGTCACACACACACACACACGAAGAAATATGGTTGCCGACACAAATGTGACACGAGCTCGAGTACATAGTGTCGTCGTCGTCGTCATCATCGTCTCCTAAAAGTCTAAATGATTGACCCCATGGAAAATCAAAAGCAGCTAGCACAGGTCGCGGTACAGGGCACGTACAGCATCTCTAGCTTCCAGCTAGTACCAAACAAAACCGTGACGCTGCCAGCTGCTAGTACCTCTCTCTGGTGATCAGTCCATCGAAAATCCGCTTCCAAATCTGAAGCCACCTGATCGGATTCAGATCCTACCAACATCTCACAGTACCACATGACAATGTGCAACGACACAAGTGATCGATCATTCGATCGTCATCAAAGCTAACATCAAATCGATTACTGATCACGAACAGTAGCAGATCACAGCAATAATAATGCATATATCAAGCTTAGTTAACAATTACTAACACGTAGTACGCAAATTCAGCAGCGAAGAACGAAGTAGAAGATTGTAGAGCTTATTGATCACAGCAATGGAGGTGGTGTGGCCAGTCAGATCGAGCTGAGGTAGGTAGCTAGAGGCGCTAGCTGCCGTGGACGACGACCCAGATGTCGGAGAATGCCTGGAGGATGACGGGGTGGTGTCGCGGCGCGTTGAGGGAGAGGTAGGAGCGGAGGAGTCGCTCCATGTCCGGCGCGCCGAAGAGCTGCCGCCCCACGATCATCTCCACCATGGACGACCGGAAGTCGGCGTAGGGGTCCCGCGACCGCTTCACCACCGCGAACCCCTTGCGCACCTGCTCCTCCGCCGCGCACACCACGGGACGGAACCCGTCCCGGACGCCGCACGTGTCGCAGGCCGCGCTGCGCCGGTGGTGGTGGTGGTGCCGCCGCCGGCTGCTGCTGCCGCCGGCGGTCTGGAGTCTCTGGACCTGCTGGCCACGCTTCGTCGGAGGTTTCGGCGGCGGCGGCGGCGGCGGCTTGCCACAGGCGGCGGCGGTGGGGGATTTTCTTTTCTTGGTCGTCGTCGTCTTCTTCTTCTTCTTGGTGTTGGTGTAGAACTCGGAGGAGTCGGAGGAGAAGCTCCGCGAGGAGCAGAAGAACGTCTCCGCCGACTCGCCCAGCTTCTTGCTGCGTGTTGCCGGCCCGGCGCGGGCGGCGAGGTCGTCCTCGGCGTCGCTGGTGAAGACGTCGCTGTGGGCGTCGTCGTCGTCGTCGTCCGAGGTGCTGAAGCCGTAGGGGTTGGAGATCAGCTTCGTCTTCATCTTGTCTCTGCTGCTCTGCTTGACGGGCGGCGGCGCGTCCTTGTCCTTGTCCTTGGTGGGCGGCGGCGCGTCGACGGAGAACCGCGAGGGCGGCGCGACGACGACAGCAAGGCGGTGAAGGCGGTCGACGGCGGTGGAGAAGGACTCGGTGCGCCCGACGAGGGACGCAAAGTCGCGGCGGGACGAGGCGATGAAGGAGTCCCTGCCGCCGTCGCGCGAGACGGCGGCGTCCGCGGCGAGTAGCGCACGGCTGGAGGAGCACGCGGAGGCCGTCGGGTGCGGCGGAGTCTTGGTGGTGGACGCCGCGGCGCAGCCTGGGACGACCGTGGACGAGGAAGAGGAGGAAGAGCAGGTGGAGGCGGTGGTGTTGCAGGTGGAGCGGAGCAGCGAGGCCGGGCGGAACATCCGGGCGAGGCGGTAACGGAGGCGGCTGCTGCTCCTCCCTCCGCCGCCGCCACCGCCGCCGTGGTCCATCGCCGACGCTAGCTCGTGGGTCACCGATGCCGAGATGGCTCTCTGTTCGTTCGTTCTTGAAGCAGAGGCGAGTGTTATATATAGCCGGCGAGTGTTATATATAGCCGGGCCGCGCGCTTGGTGTGGAATGGACTCTGTCACTGGAGGTCTGGAGGAAGCCTAGGCGATCGAGCTCCGTTTTGAAATGGCTAGAGTGGAGGAGGTGCGTACGCGCGCTAGGGAACGTGAGGAAAAGTTGGTCACGTGCTCCTCTCCATGGGTGGACTATCCTCGTTTGTAGGCTACTAGCAGGTCGGATCGTCGGTGATTGATCCTCCGTGCACGGGTTACGGATAATGTAACAGAGATTTGGCGCGTAAGAGCAACTTCAATTGACTAGGTATAATCTTCGTTAAATTTAAAAGTTTTCGAAGATTTATTATATAAAAAATAAAGAGCTTTAAAAGCATAGAGTAAACCAACACTCTTCAAATTTCATGATTATCCATATTCAAATCATTCGGCCAGCCTCATCAAGGCTCCTCCTCCGCAACCGCGCCGGCCCTTCCTCGCCGGTCGGCCTCTCCACGCCGACCATCTCTCCCCGCGTGACCCTCTTTTCCCATCCTATTCCTCTACTAGACAGATCCGGGCGGCACCCCTCCTTCCGGCGATAGAGGTGGTCGCCGCCGCCGCGCTTGCCGCCGCCCCTCCTCGCCCTCCCCGGCAACTCATAGCCGTCCGCCCTCCCCACGGCTTGCCTGGATGGCGCCCTCTTGCTCCCATGCTCTCCATGCATGGCGCCAGCGGGCGGCAACGACACCTCCTCCTCTTCTAGCCGCCGCCGTAATCGATTTGCCGCCGCCGCCGCCGATTCCACCCTACCGCAGCCTCTAGTGCTGCCTCGGCTGCTGATTCGCCGCCATCGCCGTCGTCCTCTTGCCCTCACCGGCAGCTCTTGGCCGGCCGCCCTCCCCACGGCTCACCTGACTGGCCAGCTTCTTGCTCCCATGCTCTCCACGGCTGCAGCGGCAGCGGTGCCTCCTCCTCCTCTCCAATTGCCGCCGCAGTCGATTCGATTCGCCTCGCCGCCGACGATTCCGCCCCACCGCTGCCTCCAGTGCCGCCTCGGCTGCCCATTCGCCGCCGCTGATTCCGCCCCATAGCCGCGGCGCCTGCTTGCTGCTCGCGCGGGAAGAGGGAAGGAGAGGCGCGGGAGTGCGGGAGGACAGTTTGGCGAGCAGAGGCCGCTCGTAAAAAATGACGAGCGACGAGCCTGTTGGATTGGAGTTTTTGAGCTTTTTCTAAAATTTTAGCTGGTCAGCTCGTTTTAGAGACTTATGGAGTTGCTCTAAGCTTTTGGTGGTGATGATTACTGTAGTAGCTTAGCATAGCTCCTCCTGACACAGCAGATCGATAACAGAGAGATGGATGATACGAGTCTCCGTCTCCGGCCGCGACGCAAATAAAATGGAGCAGAGAAAAGGACGTGCATTTCCCGCTTGGAATAATGATTCCTCATGATGAGGATCGGCGACCTCCTGGCTGGACCTGGTGTGCGGTAGGGGGCCACGCCGGCCGGCAAGGAGCGAGTCGGCAACGTGTCCTGGTAGCCTACATGGCCAGGGTGGCCGTACCGTACCCCGGCCGGCCGATCGGGATTCGGGGAGGTGGCCATGGAGGCATGCAGGGACCCGCCGACGATGCCGCCGGCCACGGGGGAGGAACACGTACACCGCGCCGGCCGGGCCCCTACACCACCGGCCGGCCGCACTTGCCGCTCGATCGGTCTCTCGTTACGTCCGGTGCGGCGTCGTCCACGCGGCCGGCCGCCGCCCTGGATCGCCGCATCGGATCGGATCGCGCGGACCAGACCGGCGCCCCGTGATCGGTGGAGGCGGAGGGCCGACCGCACAAGGGTTGGCGATGATCGATCGATCGATGGTCCCGGCCGCCGCGCCGTCGGCAGTGCAGTGAATGCATGTGCATCCACGCCGTACCGGGCGGACCTCGCCGGCCGCCGGTCAAGCGGCGGCCGCTGTTGAGCGCACCAGCCGCTGGGGTCGGTCGGGCCGTCGGGGTTGGTTGGTCTTCGTGTGGACGAGCTAGGAACACCCATCCACCACACATGCACACGCACACGCACACAGTGACCATGCACAGCACCACCATCCTCGCATGTTTCCTGGGACGACAAGCATGTGCACCGCGGATCGATCGATCACCTTAAATCGCCAGCATTTGAACATTTGAACTGATGTTGGTAGCTGTTACACGTCGGCATGGCTCGCACCATAACCCAAACAGGAGCTACTGCTGCAGTGCCCAGGTTTGGCAACCACGGATGCAAAACGGCAACTGTAGTTCCATGGACCTGTGTGACCGACCTGCAGTGTCTAGTGGAGTATGTGCAAGGGGCGCGATGCTTCAGCCACAACGTACTGTAGACACCACACACCAGACCGCCAGCTAGGCAGGCAAACAGTAAACTTTCAGCTTGCAGCCTAGATATATACTGTACTCCTAGGCGATTCAATGCCTACCATTCAATGTGGAGCAAATATACTACTCTGTATACTCCTACTCTCTCTGTAGTAAAAAAATGTAAATGCCATGCATGCTGCAGCTTCTTCCTTATACACTGTGACCCTCCTTCTTTTACCTAGAGTAACTAGTCAGTTTTACGGGTGCATGAATGTAATATGTACACGCATTGCAGAAAAGAAGAAAACTGCATGTGTCCTGATGAAATGGAAATTGAGGTTTGAACCAACCTTTGGCAATGGCAAGCAGAAGAGTTTTTCACAAAGAGTCTGTAACAAGCATGCTTTTGTAGTAAGATCCAACGATGATGCTGCAGTACGAGTACGTATAGCATGTTCCTCATAGCAGTAGCAGACATGCGTGGTCAGACAGAGACGCATGCATATTCCAGTGTTCCACGCCGATCGCCATGAATGCAATGCCGAGCTCTCTCTCTCTGGATCCAAAGGGAATCAGAGGAAGAGCGGCAACATTTGAAATGGATGGCCTCATTATTATTTCCGCTGCCAAAGACGGAGCATGCATGGATGTTTCCAAGGCAAAGGCCTTTCCTCGATCTCCATCTATCACCTGCCGCTCTGCTTCTGCCTGACCTTCCTTTACTCTCATCTCTGCTAGCTGCTGCACTTCTGCCGTTGCTGCACCAACAACATACGACTAGCTCAGCAGACAAAAGAGCACTTCCATTCTTCCTTCTAATACACTTTCTGATCAGAACATGAGCTCCACATATAATACTAATCCAATTATGTTTTTAATTAACGAAATAGTAATCGTCCTGTGCACTACTTCCTTGGTCTTCCCAATGCAAGAACAAGAAGCCCTTTGCTTCTTGTGTTTGCTGGATCGAGTAGTGTGTGCTACTATTATATGCTGGTGCAAAATGCAGGTGGTAGTGCAGCAGCATGCATGCCTCGCGTTGGACCTGCACGATGTACTGTAGTATTGAGCAATGACGATAGCCGCTGGG
The DNA here is from genome assembly GCA_022644695.1 of Cenchrus purpureus. Classification (NCBI taxonomy): domain Eukaryota; kingdom Viridiplantae; phylum Streptophyta; class Magnoliopsida; order Poales; family Poaceae; genus Cenchrus; species Cenchrus purpureus. Next base: position 2,358,954 of record CP053466.1, read on the forward strand.
TGTCGGGCGTTTGGTTAGGGGTCCCTGTCCTCCCATTACTGTGCACGAGCAGCTAGCTGCACGTCCTTATCCTCCTCTTTAAGCCAACCTACCCTAGGTCATCGATGCAGGATCCCTATATCAGAGATGTCCTCCCCCTACTTTGAGTCTATGGTGGTGGTGGTGGTGGTGGTGCCGTGGTGGTATGCAGTGTGCAGGTATGGTATGGCTCCCCATCCCTCCCCGACCCCTATCCTCTGCGTGCAGGTCGTCACTAGCCAGACAAAGAGCTATCCTATCATTCAAAGGACGCCATGCAAAAAGTGAAGAGAAACTAAGTCGGTAAGGCTAAGACTGTCCTCATAGTTTTCATTTTTTTAGAATGACACAGACGCGCAGAGACGCACAACACGCACGCACACTCACTCCTATGAACACACGCACAAATTCTACCCCTATGAGCACCTCCGAAGGACTGAGCACCGACAGATCTGGAGATTCTCGAAGTCACCACTGGCGCCTCGTCGTCGACGGGAACGTCGCTTACCTCTCGGCTTAGAAAACTCCCGAATTCTGACTTAAACAGCGAGAGGATTTTTTTCGGAGATAAACTCTGGTGTGAGATAAACATGCGTCCGACGGGATTCGAACTCAGGCCGCGGCGTGCTCCACAACACCTACCAACCGAGCTGCAACTCGTTCTCGCAAAAAATGAAGAGAAGTAGTCTATCCAAAAAAAATAGTAAAGAAATGCAGTCCTATATATATATATGCTTGAAGAGCCTTGTTAAGAATTTAATTATATATACATGGATTAACATAGTCTAAGTTCTTCCACGCTTGAAAACCAGTATGGTCATCGAGACAATTAACACTCTCCATGATCCATATGCATGCTGCTGCACCCAGGAGCATGCAACAGGAAGCTTTGTCAACAATGCATGCAGCTTGGTTTGGTTGGACCCATGCGTGCGTGCCGGAGGATCTCGTGGAATTTTATCGGCATCTGTTATTTGGGCATCGAATTCAAAAAAACTGTTGGTGGTAGGCCGATCGATCGAGATTTTGAAACGAAAGAAAACAAGAGAGGAATATACTGAATTTAATTTGTAATAGTACGTAGTACATAGTACTCGTAGCTCCCAACACATCAAATCACCTGCTGCAGCATTAAGCAGGCCTTGTTGGCCGGCAGGGCCCTTTTGCTCTCTTCATCAATCCCCACCCAACAGGCCGGCCAACAGCACCAGGAAACTGTACGCGTCGTATGACCTGCTCGTGCGTCGTCGTCGTCGTGTCACGATGAGGATGCCTTGTTGCCAAGCACTGGCAGTCTTCGTACTAGTACAAATGTATCCTTATACGAGCACACAGAACAGAAGTGCTACATATATACAGTATATTCCATGGATGCATGTAAAAGGTACCGTGTACACACGTACAGTGAGCCGACGATGCGGATTGATCAGGTGCTTGGCACAAGATGGCAATCTGCTGCTGGGTGGAGATCGATGATCGGGCGGCTGAGTTGACGACTTGACGTGAGCTGAACTCAGCTCGATGCATGGATGGATGCATCATGCATGGGTCGGGGTCATCGTCGACAGCACGGTAATAGGGCTCCCCTTTGTACGAACGGCAACAAAGCACCACGTACTTGCATTTGCATGCACGGGACTGGCGGGTGTGTTTAGATGCCAAAGTTTTACACTAATTTTACAAAATTTACAAGCGTCGAGATAAATAGTGAGAGGTGATGTGATGGGATGTGATAGATGGTAGGATGTGAAATGGTGAATTGATGCTGCATGCAGTTGCATGTGGGTGGTGGATGGGCGTCACGTCAAGAGGGGTCCGGCGGCGTCTCGACCGGCGGAGATGGAGTGGAGCCCTGTGCGTGCATGCGTGCCTGTGTGCGTGCGTCCCTCCCGTCCAGTCCCATGCATGCATCCATGCACAACACCCGGAAGAGCACAGTGGACAAAACATTGCACGTTGTGATTCCTTTGTTCATGCAACTTCCCTTCTCTTGTGCGTGGGTCCTCTACTCCTGTCCGGCCAGTTCAGAGAAGCGACCTACCTACGAAACCAATGGAAGAATTTAGGTCTTCAAATTCTTCTTATTTTTCTTTTAAAAAATGAAAAAAGTTGCAAACTAGAAGAGCACAAAGCACCAAACGGTGAAAGGCAAAAAAAACGCCAAAAAAACTTTAGCTACTGATTATAAAGCTTTTTAGCGTTTTTAATGAAGTAGAGGCAGGTAAACGGATGAAAATAAAAGCAACTGATGTGAACTGTGATGACGAAGTTGACGACTTTCTCTCAAAAGTTATGACAAATGTTATATGTATAATATATGTATGTCATGGAAGTTATATTACGCACCTAAATTGTTGTTAGGAAAAAATTATGGACATAAGTTAGAGCTTTCTAAAAAACAAAATTCAAAGTTATTACCACGGAGATTCGTACTTAGAAATTGTACATATAAATTCTGCATGCTGCTATTGGAAAATGTACATAGTATAGAACAAACTCTCTTGTTTATTTACTTCTTATGGGCTCTTCCTCGTGGGATCGAATGATCGATAAGCGCAGCGCTAGCTTTCTATGAGATGAGACCTCGTTACTTGAAAAAAGATGAGACCTCGTACGTGCCGTGCGATGCATGCGCGCACACATAACATAATAGTCAGAAACAGCTGACCCCGGCCGGCCGGCCTGTTCAATGCAACACCGTACCGCCGCCCTATAGCAGTAGTATATCTCAGTTAGCTCCATCATCAGCCCAGTGGCGGATCCGTGATCCAACTCGGGGCCCAACTTCTTCTTCCTCCTCTTCCTTTCCTTTTCCTTCTTCTTCCTCCTCTTCATCTATGCATAGAATTTGTGGGGGGGGGGGGGGCTTCCATGGAGTCCATGGGGTAGGGGGGGCTCCAGCCCTCCTGCCCCCACGGTGGATTCGCCCGATCGGGCCGGGCCCACACCAAAAAAGAGAGAATAAAGTCATTGCAACAGGATCCACCACTCACTCGATCGCTCTGACCTTGTCGTAGTTTGTTGCGAAAAACTTTGAGATGTCACTTTCTGATGTTTCATGAGATGTCGTTGGAAGAAAGATGTTGGGATACTAATAATAAGAAAACTAATTCCAAAACTCGTCTGGACATGGCGATGCGAATGTTTAAAACTAATTAATCTTTCATTAGCACATGTTTATTGTACGTATTTGTCAAATCATGAACAAATTAAACTCAATATATTCGCCTCGCAAAGTTATTGCAATCTGCGCAATTCGTTATTTTCTTCGTATACATTATTTACAACCCCATGCATGCATGTATCTCCAAACATCTGATGTGATGGGTGACTATATATATAATTCTGTTAGTTGAACGGAACTAAAGAAGACCTCATCAGTCACTTTCTTCCGATCATACGGGTCGATGATCAGGACCATGCCGGCCGCTAGCTGTTTGTGCAATCATCCATCCACGATGCACGGATGGGAGTGCAGTGCGCATGCATGCATGGAGCCAATGCGCATTAATCCAAGCAAATTAAAGCTTGCATGCAGCAGGTCCATGCCATGCCATTGCCGGTCGATTCATACACAAGACGACCTCGTACGTACGTGCAATCGTGCATGCACATGCAGAACATATAGGAAGATGGGATCGATGCACAAACTGCCAGGCCAGACTGTTCTCTGCAGCTAGAGCCGGCGGGCAAACGAAAATAAAGTGATTGCAACAGGATCCGCCACTCACTCAATACTTGCTTGGTGTTCACTTTAGGACGAGCAGCAAATAAAGCACCCGTGCACGTCCGATCGATCGGACGACTCGATCGATGATCGGGACCATTGCATGCGTATGCATGCCGGCCGTATCTATTTGTGCCATATCCACGATACGATCGATGCACGGATCGGAGTGCTGCGTATCTATTTGTGCCATATCCACGATACGATCGATGCACGGATCGGAGTGCTGCAGTGCATGGAGTCAAAGCAGCCAATGCGATCCGAGCAAAAGCAAGCAGCAGCTAGGGTCCTTCGTGCTTGGTATGCTTATCAACCATCGTAATAAATTTCTTTTTTCTCTCGTAATAAATCAACACAAATCATCAACTATCACCCAACTAACAATATTTCTTTCTAATAAACCAGCACTAACCTGGAGCTCATTGAACATGCCGGTGATTCTTGAGCTACCCGCCTAGCTAGCTAGCTTGGGCCTTGAGATCTCTGTCTCAGGAGACGCTCGCCAACCACAGGTGGTCCGTTCATTCAGGTCAGGCCATCCATCAGCCTGCTGCAATTCTGCAAACCTAGCTAGTGTCTTTCTGTGCCCTGCCACGTGATTCTCTTCGTTCTCAGGTCGTTATACAACGCATCGCAGAGATTCACATTTGTGGATCCATTCTACAGCTGCTGCATGTATATATATGAGAGCCTATCTAGCTAGTGTACATGATCGATCTGACAAAGATTATTCAGACAAGACGATGCAGTATTTTGTGCTAGCTCGGCCGTTTTTATTTGTGCATTGGACACTTGTGCTCTGGATGGGAATAGGGTCGTAGCGTTCTGACTGACAGGCAAAAAAAAAAGGAAAACAAGGTTATATATATATATATATATATATGTGTGTGTGTGTGTGTGTGTGTGTGTGTGTGTGTGTGTGTGTGTGTGTGTGTGTGTACATACAACGAGGTGGTACCATCAGCAGAAACGAGACAAGGATATCAAGCCAACCTCGAAAAGCTTAAGTTAACAACAAGTGAGCTCGATGATGATCGTTGGATACTTGGATCAGGTAGCATATATACGTGCGTGCGTACGTACGTCATCTTTACAGTGAGAGGTACGTAGCATCAAACAGACAAGAGCAACAGACAAAAAAAAACGATACATGTGTGATCCTAAAAAATACTACAGGGCATGCATGCATGGACACACACACACTATGGCAAATTCAATTCAGTTTTGGTAGCTCAAATTCAATTCAGAGTGGTTTAATTTTTCTGATGGATGTTGAGGTGTGTGGCCCTATACACATATATATGGCAAAAAGGCTGCGATATGACACAAGGCCATTCATTATTCATAATTAATTTCATGTACCCTACGTTCGGCAGGTGTGGTCTCGATGGACGTACGGCGATCATTTAATTAACAACGGTCAGTAGTCGCTAAGCTTGCATTGCATTGCAATTTGCAAACTGTCTGCTAGCTAGTGTCCTGTTATCGCTCGCTTCTTTATTTGCACATCAACAATTAAGGACTGCATGCCTTAATTTGCTGCTGCATGCATGATCATATCATTCAGAGAAAGATGATTGAAATGCGTTCCAGGATGAGGTCTCGTCTGCCCCACCGGCCGAAAGGATCAGAGCGTCGTGGTGATGATGATCTAGCATGCAGATTATTAATGGACGATCACTGAGAAGTCAACAACTGGTGGAGAGAAAACAAGATGGATACCTACATGCACAACAAGTCAAGTTCGTTGTTGGACATCGATCACTGCATATGCACGTGGGATGCATATGGGTACCGATGCAAGATCGACAAGCACAACGAGCTGATAGTAGGGACGAACTACTAACCACTCTCAGGAGATGCATGCATCCATGACTGTGATTTAGCATTGCACTCACAAAGAAATCATTACTCTTCTTGTGATTTTGAATAGTAAGACCAGAGGTCAGACTTAAAGGTAAAAAGTCAAACGATCTATAATGGATATAGTGCTGAAAAGTTCCAACAAACATATGAAGTAGTTCATATTTTGAATCTTAAATTTTGCATGATGGTGGAAGGTGAGATGGACTATACATTCATATTTTTATTGAAATTTTTTTGAGCAATAACAATCGTTATTTCAAACGGTAATCGGTAACGCTACTAACTCCAGATACCAAGGCATTTTGCCCGGCCGGCCAGCGGCACGGCGCCGCCACGAACCAGGACGGGCGTGGGCAGAGATCTTGAAGCCATGAAATTTTTTTGGCCCGAGCCCGACCAAATGCTGTTTTAGTTACTTTACACTATAAAATGAGCGGGCGGCCCGCTAGCGGGCCGGCGAGCCGGCCGCGAGGACACGTCCCATGGGACGGTCATGCGGCAGGATTTTCTCGACCAAAACCTGATTTTTCGGCGGCCCGAACCAGCCCGGCCCGTGGAATGCTCGGTCTACTCCAGCGCACACATCGAATTGAGGGACGGGACCGACGCTCAACAAAAGAAAACACTGCCTCCTCTGTTCGCAATCCCTCACGCGAGCAAGCTGAACATCTGATTTCGTTCTCTGCGACAACAAATTTAAAGAATATAAACCAAATTTTCAAGCAGTACCAGTACTGGGATTGTTCCATTTTTTTCCTTTTTTGTTTTTGAGGTTAAATTGTCCCATTTTCCTACACGTCGATAGATAAACGATCGGCTATTGCCTATGGGCTTTATGTACTTGGGCCACAAACATGGGGTTCTGGGGAAAACCGGCTATGGCGGGGACTGAATTTCCAGGCATAAATAAAACTCCCGTCCTGTTGCAGACATAGGCGCCCCCAAGATTACTATCAGCAACGACTTCAAGTATTACAGATTACTTGGCACGCATAGGAAATGTAGAGGAGGAGGAGGAATCCGCAGTTGGTAATCCTTGTAGAACGAGATCGATGGTGGCATTACAATTTATTAACATTTGCTGCCAGCATTACAACATTTGCTGACTAATTCGTGTGTCCCCGTGTGCATCCACGTGCTCCTGGGTCGTCGGCCAATCAGCCATAGCAGCATTCAGATTTTTTGGCGACAAGAATACTTTTTATCTCCCAACAACCTGCAGGCTTCATCTTTATGTAGCTGAAATTGCTGAATGTGCATCAAGAGATCACCATGCTAGCAGTTACCACGTCATGCGTCGTATCGAGTTTAATTTCTCAACAAATTTTTTTATGAAACTCGCCATGAGAATGAGATGCCGCAGGTGGTCTGTATGCAGAGTGCAGTTGTAGAATGCAGGAGCAGGAAATGAGATGCTCCTGTCTGGCTGTCTCCGCGACCCGGCAGCTCAGGCTCCTCGGCGACAACGCCGGCCGATCGAGCAACAACGCAACAGCAAGCGCCTGCCACCCGCCGGCGGCATCTCCACCAGCGCCGTAGTGGCGTCGACGACGGAAACGACCAAGTCAAGATTGCTATCCAACCGAATCCGGGCCGCACGTGCTGGATCCGACGGTTTACAGATGCCAAGGGGTGGACGGTAAATGAAATACCGTCCACCCCTGGCCCGTGATTCGTCGTGAGGCCAAAGAGGTCTTGCCCGCTCACTGTCACCGCCGCCGTCAATGGCTTCAACGTTGCCGGACAAACTTTGGAGCGATGCGCGCGACGGCGCGAATACTGAACCGACGAGCGGCGCGAAAGCCGATGGGGTCGCGCCGACGCTTCATGAGTCCAGGCGGATCGCGCGAGCAACAGCGGGGCGCAGTGGCGAAGCTCGACCGCGGTCGTGCTTCCCCTGCGCACCCTGCAGTGCAGGATGATGGAGCAATGAAGGAGATGGCCGGCCGCCCGCCGTCGAGGCTCGTCCGCTGGGCTGTGCACCTCGCGGTTCTCTGCTTCGTGCGCCGCCTGCTACTGCTCGGCCCGTTCACCGCGGGCCATGCCATGGCTTCAACGCTGGCACGAGGAGGCCAAAGCAGAACCAAGCCAGCGCGTCCTCGGCACCTGTAGAGGATGACGACGACGGAGACAAATGCTGGTGGCTAGTGCCTCGGCTGCCGGTGAGGCTCCGACGAGTCCCTGACGCCCTCGACGTGCACGCGCGAATGTTCAGCTAGACCACGCGAGCGTGGCTGCCGATGAGGCCTCGCCGAGACGCCGTCGACGCTGCCGCCCTTGGATTCCATTGCTGTCCTGGGTTCGTACGGGGCGTGACCCTGTCTGGCGTGGCGGCACCGCGCGTCTCGGGCGCGCACCGGCTTCTTGAGTTCCTCCAGTCCTCCTACAGTACGACGGCGTCGTCAGATGTTGCATCCACTCCATGCTGTCGTTACAGTTCGTTATTCGCAAACTTGCAATTAGATTTTCTTTTTGGAGGAAAACAGGAGGGCAAGCCCCTACTGAAAGATTTTATTAAAGTAAAAAATGTAGAAAGTTGGGATACAAAGAGACCGAGGAAACAGAAAACCGAAATGAAAAGAACAGAAAGAAGGAAAACTAGCAAGATCCTGGAACTAATCTAGGATTTGCAGCCATTCAGAATCCATGTGCTTGAGCAGTCTATAGGTTCATTCTTTCTGGGCACGCCGCCGCTTTGCCCGGCGGATGGTTGTGGCGTTGTGCATCACGGCGAGAGATCCTGAGCCCTTCCGGCCGCCGCTAACCCTGCATCCACTACGTGAACGTCAAGCTCGGCCGTTCGACGCCGACGAGTCGCGCCGCGGCTGCAGACGGCCTGGTGATCGCCGCGCCACCAGAACGTATCTGACGCTGCTCGATCAACTTCCTCGGCAACCCTACCTAGAAGCGCAAGATTGATGCCCCAGATCCAGAAGCGAGCTGAAAGGCCGCCGGCAGCATCGTCGCCGTTCGCTGCGACAAGCCGGCCAATTCACGCGGTCCATGCAGTCGAGGCATGATGCGACATGCCAGCGGACACGGACCAGCTCGTGGCGCCGCCCGCCTGGTCATCGATGGCATCAGCAGTGATCCTCGTTCGCCGTAAACAGGGCATGGTCTCTGACGGTTGCCTTCACCGTCGAGCCTAGAACGAACGCCGCAGTCTTCTCGCCACAAGGCGCAGGCCGACGAGCTGTGACGGTGAACGACTGACGTTCGCTCCAAACGCCCTGCCGGTGGAGCAAAACCTAACTGGAAGCGCGTGATGTACGTCGCCGATTCCCCAAAATGCCGGCGGAGAGACCTCCGCCGGCGGCCTCCAGCAGCGCCGCCGCCGCTGCTCGCTGCGCCACGGCTTCTCCGTCACGCGGTCCACGGCGTCGGGGCAGGATAACGACCAAGTCAAAGTGGGAGAATCGGTAAACAACACTCGTAAGCACGCGCATCCGGAAAACGGCATTACTAAGCGGCTACATCCGAAACGGCACTCCTAAACGTGTTTTCTCCTCCAAATAGCATTTTCCTCCAGCCTTTGTTTTATTTTCTTTAGACTAAAAGCCATGGGAAAAGACTGATCGCCTTTAGCTCTTAACAGGCCCATCAACTAATCGTTAGTTCATCGTTAGTTGCGTTAGTTGCCGTGACGCACGGTCCTGGAGTCCGCTCGGCACGCTTATGGCACATTTTCGCACGCATCAGACGCTACGCCATCGCTCTTTGACGCATGACCAAAATTCAAATTTGAAAATTTATAGAACCAAAGCAAGTAATTTAAGCGATTTTCTCAAAATTTAAAATTCAAAATTCAAAATGTACTCATGTATGTAAGTTCCAATTTGTCACGAACCATATTACGTGACCACCATAATCAAGTGACCACCAAAATGCAAAATACACGTAATGTATAGAACAAAATTCAAAATAAAGAAATGTATTCGCTTGTCCGAAGCAAAAGCATGACCATATTGCCAAGATCATAACATGCTTCAAGTAGCGTACAGATTATTCTAGTTTGAACCAAAATCATAACCCAAAGAGCATAAATGATTCCAAAGATCACATTGCCAAACATAACCGAAATATCCAAACAAGACTAGAGCAAAACATTCCACAACATAGAAGTAAAATCTCATTCTCGTGAAGCACCAATGACGCTTAGCCGAAATTGTAGAGGTAGATGCACCATCTTGACCATCACCATGCACCATCTTGTCCCAATGCTCTTGTTTTAGCTTTAAGTTGTTTAATGACTGTTGGGAGAATACGACCAGATAGCTTGCTTGCAATCCTCCTCCTTTTGTCCCACAACTCCAACACCTTTTGCCTCAACATATCAAACAATTCAACAATAGGCAAGTCTTTTATGGGCTTAATCCAACTGTTGAAACTCTCAGCAAGATTATTGTTAATATAATCACATTTGATGTTATGAGAGAACATTGATCTACTCCATAGGTGGTTGTGATGTTGGTTCAAATATGGGACAACTGTGAGATTCAAGAATGATTTTGTTGAAATATAAGTGGAATTTTTCAAGTCTATAAGCTCTAGCTGTTGGCCACATGTTCTTGTCATACACTTCTCCACGAAAATATTTCTTGAAATTAGTCCACAAATGTCTCATACATTCCCTGTGTTCGACTGGCCCACAAGTCTGTTTGCAACAATCCTCCAAGGACAACCATTTGCCTTGCATTGAGCCTCAGATTCTTCTTGTTAGTTACAACTTTGTGCATCAGAACTGATTTAGGATGGCATAGTGTTTAAAGCCATCCTAAATTCCTTCATGCATGGAAAGGTCTCACCTTCCCGATTTTAGGATTTTCCCGTCGATTGCAAACTTGGGCTCATTTTCAACATTCAATCGTAATTTCAGCATCGGGTTGCATCTTCGAAACCATCATCCTTGGCCCTCAATCTTGCTGCCTCATCCTCAGCCCTCAATCCTAATGATACAAATACATCATGGTCCTCCATGAATATGTCCTCATCATCCATCCAAGAAGGGTCGACATTTTCTTCATGTCGATCATTTTCCTCACCACTTTCCTCACCACTATCCTCAGAACTCTCACCATCAGATTCTTGTGCTAGGTTCGGCTTCCTTCTAATGGGCAACTTTTCCAACTTAGCATCTAGTGTGGCACTACTCTTATATGCGTGTTTTAGTACAAACTCCACCACAAATGCTATCAAATTTTGGGACTGACATTTCTGTAAACACGAGTACAATTCATCGTCTGTTGTAACAGATATCAATCCCTTTTGTTCAATATCCCAATACCAAAAAGTAGGATCTTGATATGAACCCCAAATTGTTACCGTTGATAAATCAGCCAAAAGATTAGAGATTGAGTAACCAGCAACCTCATTCAGTTCTATATTATGCTCTTTAGGCTCCAATTGATACTAGTACCGCTATCTAGAAATGCAAAGGTACCCGGAACCCTAAGATTGATCCTAATCTTCACCTCTGAATCAATCCTAAACATAGCAAATAACATAATTTTTAAGTAAAGAAACAGTTCTCATAGCCTTTTAAGTAAAGACACATCATTGCGCTTTATGGATATAACATAATTTTAATTTACACTAAGTCATTGCAGTTCTTATGTGAACAAAATTAACAAAGACCACTGTCCATCGACCTGCACCGGCCTCGCGCCACCATCAACCTCTCCTCGGCTGCACTGGTTTCTCGAGTGCGCCACCGAAGCTCGGCTGCAGCGCCGCGCGCGCCGCCCCATGGCTCGCCTTGCGGCTGCCGGGCGCCATGGCTATGGTGGTCGCCGGGCCTCGCCGGCATCCATTCGCTACCGCCAACGCCGGAAGAAGCCCGCCGCCGCCGCTCCCGTGGATCCCCGTCGCTGCCGCTAGGTTAGGTCGAGAGATTAGTTCGAGAGATGAGACGGAGAGATGACGGAACGGAACGGTGAGGCAACAGAGCGGGTAGCGTAAGAGCTAAGGGCGCCCGCCTTTTTCCCATGGCTTTTAGTCTAAAAGAAAATAAAAACAAAGGCTGGAGAGGAAAATGCTATTTGGAGGAGAAAACACGTTTAGGAGTGCCGTTTTCGGATGTAGCCGCTTAGTAATGCCGTTTTCGGATGCGCCACGAGTCTTGTTTTACCGATTCTCCGTCAAAGTGAAGACCTTTGAAATCTGGACGTACATCTCCCATCTGACGGCTAACAGGACCCGTAATGAAATACCGTCCACCCCGGACAGGAAAGGCAGGCATCTCTCTGGCTGATCACAATACATATCTGTCAGTAAAGCATTTTGCAAAGTGAGCTTCTTGCGTACTGAATATTGTTTTGCCCACGAGCTTGTTGTCATGGGCTCATGGCATGATGGCGACCGGCCCACCATGCCAAAGCATGGGCACCAGTCGTCCTGTAGCCTGTAGGTGTAACCACCATGAGTCGACCCCCACTTGTCTAAAAAAAGACCAAACATATTTTAACACCTTTTTTAAAAAGTAAATTCAAGTTAGAAACACAGAGATCCACCATGTCATCAAAAGGTACTGTGTCATTAAGTATACATATAGTGTCACATCTTGAAATGCCAAATTAACCCATGGCAGAATGTTGACCCTTTACAGCTTATACTCGTTACATTGTAAGGATGGGAAAAAAGAACACACCAATCTACACACTGTTTTCTTTAAATGACACATGAAGCTAAATTCCGCGAATACTGGGTTCAAATCCAACCGTCGAGCTAAGTTTACAGAGCATCCCACACCTGTATGCAGAACAAAGAAAGATTGTGAAAATGGCTGGACGCTGGATGCCATTGTTTATTACAGTCGCATCTGCACATCTCGCTATGATATGGGTACAAACACCCTCGCTCAGTTCTTGTGCTGCATCCGCCCGCTCTCTGCACCCGCATAAGGATCAATGATGCAGTTGATGACTGCCGGTTTCCTGGCGCGGAACGATTCCGAAAGGGCAGATTTAAGCTCGTCTGGTGTCTGCACAAGATAACCCTTTCCTCCAAAGGCTTCCATCATTTTATCGTAGCCTGCTGCTGGGACAAAAGAAGTTGGGGCAGGGTCATCTTTGTAGGGTCCAGTTATCTCATCAGGGCCTCTCCGGTCACCGCCGTAGACGCCGTTGTTGTTGAAAACAATTACGACAACAGGCAGCTGGTACCTCACCAACGTCTGTAAAAATGAAAGGCACAAAAGTAAATAACTGGGATTTCTAGGTCTGGTACAATATGGCAAACTGGAATGATAAACATATTGTTCAGCAAGTTATGGAAAATATTGTTCGAAGGGACTAGTTAGAAGTTAGAGAAGCAAAAAGTCAAGGAAATGAAAAATAGATCATGTAACCAATGAAGCAAAATTAAGGTGACCTAATTAACCAGAGGTTTGGTGCTTCCTAGTCAATCACGCATAGACTTTGTTGAACATTCTATGGAGTTTTACTACTTATCCTAAGTATCAACCACAGCGAAGCCCTGAATTTGGGTTAATTAGAGGCTAGTTGTGGCAAATATTTACTTTGTTGAACATAACTGTGTGAAGCTAATCATCAACGACGCACACCTGTTTTCTTTCAGGTTGTCTTGACTCTTGACCCACACAGCTGCCAATTGAAATATCTTACTATTTCAACTAGTATGCAACAACACACAAATTCTAAAGCTGCTACAGCATAAAATGAGTAACAAGGTAACACCTACAATCCTGAAGTGCATCACCAATAACCTTATAATGAATAAAACTATATAAGTAAGAAGCAAAACTATACACGTATTCTGGTTCATCTTCTAAATTTACCACTTCTAAGCAGAAAATTAAAAAGAATGCCCCAGGGAGTGGAATGGTTTCGTAGCATTCATCAGATCATATTCAAAACAAAATGATGTGCAGCAATCTGAAGAAAACAACAAAGCCACCATAACAAATCAAAATAATTTCACTGTTCAATTGGCAACACAGATGGATAACTGTGACATAAAACAATGCAATTTTAATGGTTGCTGGAAAATGTATAGTTAATGAGTAATGATGCCCCTGTGATTCCATGTAAATGTTCATTTTGTGCCAAGGGCCAATGAGATTACAGAGGTGTAAACAGCACTTTTTTTTTTTTGCATATATGGTGACTGTATGGAGCTGGAGATGTAGTATCTAGAAGCATTCAGATGCATACTGCATTACTGCCACGTGTGCACTACAAACAATATATTCTGACAAGGATGGACCATTAGGATAACTCAGATTGCTCACTTGTGGACAATAGCTGAATGGTTATCCATTTCTGTCTATAAAACATATGCAACCTTGAATAATTGTACTAACAGTATGAACTAGCACAATTGCAAAAGATAGACTCATACACCATCCTTGGGTAATTATTCAGAGACCATGCCATCTATTTATATTTTTCATGTAATTATGTGTCATTCACCTGGAACATGGCAGCAGCAGCATTCAATATTTCAATTTGGAATTGGCATGTCAGCATTATCTTTAGCATTGACCCTGGTTTTCTCCAAGTAGAAGAATGTTAATTTCACCTCAGAATAACTATAACATGACAATAGCAAAAAGTGGCAGAAAATAAGAGGGTGCTAATAGCATGTTTATGCAACTAGACCAAAATGAGTCCTGCAATTTAACTATTCAATATTTCAATATAGAATTGGCATGTCAGCATTTCATACCTCAACCTCCATTGCACTGAATCCAAAACCAGAGTCACCCTCCACAGCAACCACAAGTCGTTCGGGTTCAGCAACTGCAGCTGCAATACAGTACCCCAATCCCCCCATCGTTCCCCATGTCCCTGCATCCAATCTCGTCCTCGGTTCATTCTGCACAAGCACAGCCCTGCCAACATCCATGGTGTTTGCCCCTTCCGACACCACCACTGGAGCAGGGCTCCCCTCGGCAAGGATAGCATCTCGGATTATCCGCAGTGGTGTCATGAAATTGAACGGCACGACATCCTTGGCTAGCTGCGCCTCCATCCTAAGAACATTGTCCTTGGCCTTCTTGGTGATTGCTTCAACCCATGGGTGCGACCTTCCCAAGCAGAATGGATCGTCTTTGATCTCCTATTGATCAGCTCAACTACCCTCTTGGCATCCCCAACAATCCCCACATGTGGCTTCCGGAGCTCAATCTCCTCCTCGCAGACGTCCACAAGTATGAATTTGACATCCTTGGACCATTTGGGCGGCTCGCCAAAGTGAAGCAACCAATTCAGCCTGGCACCGACGACCAGAGCCACATCGCACTGGCCGATGGCGAGCGAGCGCGCCGCCGTGGCGGAGAGCGGATGCGAGTCGGCACGACCCCTGCCCATGGGCGTCGGGAGGAAGGGGATGCCCGTGGTGTCCACCAGCTTCCGGATGGTCTCCTCCGCGCGCGCGTACGCCGCGCCCTTCCCAATCACGATAAGAGGCCGCTCCGCACGGCGGAGCAGGTCGGCAGCTTTCTGGATGCCCTCGTCCAGGGACTTGTGCTTGGGTGGGGAAGAATTGGACTTGGACGCGGCTGACTCGGCGGCGGCGGTGGCTATGAGATCCGCGGCCTCGGATTCAGGGATGGTTTGGTGGAGGACGTCGGAGGGGATGTCGAGGTAGCATCCGCCAGGGCGTCCGGAGGTTGCGGCGGCGAGGGCCTGGAAGACGAGGCGCGGGATGTCGGCTATAGTGGTGGCCTTGACGGCGAGCTTGGCGAAAGGCTTGGTGGCGGCGATCTGGTCGAGCTCCTGGAAGTCGCCCCTGCCGGCGTCGGCCTGGTCGCAGGAGCCGGAGACCATGAGGAGCGGCCAGGCGTTGGCGGTGGCGTGGGAGACACCGGCGAGGCCGTGGACGCAGCCCGGGCCGGAGACGGTGAGGAGGAGGCCCGGGGTGCCGGTGAGGAAGCCGTAGGCGGCGGCGGCGTAGCCCGCGGACTGCTCGTTGCGGAAGGCGAGGAAGCGGACCCCCGCGGCGGCGGCCCGGGAGGCGAGGGAGGTGACGGGGATGCCCACCACGCCGAACATGTGGCGCGCGCCGGCAGCCGCCAGCGCCCGGCCCGCGAGCGCGCTGCCGTCGACGGTCTTGGCGGCCATCCTTCTTCCCGTTGTCTGGATACGGTGGTTGGGGGAGTTGGTTGAGAGTGCTCCGGAAGTGTGGGCACGGAGGCTGCAGGTGGCTGCCTGGTTGGTATAAAAGGAAGGAGGAGGCGTGCGCCGGACTGCCGGACGGCCGGCGAGGCTGACCAGATGGCGCCTTTGCGGGGGGTGTAGCTGGCACCGGTGTACCTGTGGGGACTCACGTGGAAATTGGAATCGTCTTCCTTGCTCGCACTCGCACGGCGGTGTAGCTGGGGTACATACAGGTGGCCAAACGCCGGCCAGACGAGTGGAGGAGGCGGAGGCGATGGGCGACGGCGACCCGGCCGGTAAGAGTGGGAGCCACCACCGCCGGCACAGTGGATAGATATTCGTAGCACTGTCGTCTGGGCCCACGCTTCAGCCTCTGCTTGGGTCCATCTGCCAGCAACCTGCTCCGGGTCCCCTGCCTGCTCGAGTGCCACAACAAGCGCACACGGCACACACCAATGCCGTCAACGCGGACGCCGCCGCCACGCGGGATCCCTTCCACGATTGATGGGGTCCACGAGTGGAGGAGAAGGAAGGATGCGGAGGCGACGGCGACCCGCCGGGGCCCGGGAGGTGTGGCGTCCGTCGGTGGACTGCTGGGACCGTCCCAAAGGGTTTGATTACGGATGAAAAAAGACTAACTTACCTTCCTTTTTTAGTAGATCTCAGCGGTGAGGCGTCACACCTCCGCCTCTCTGCCTTCCACACTGAGCCGCACAAGGGCAGGCCTCTTGCCGCCGCGCCTCCCGCCCGCCATTGCTTGCCGCCGCCCTGCCAGCCCAGTGCCGCCCGCCTGCCACCTCCGCCTCGCTTGCCGCTTGCCGCCGCCCGCCAGCCTGCCGCCCGCCCGCCTCCTTGCCGCCGCCTCGCCGCATCCGGATTTTTTCGCCGCCTCCGCCTCTTCTGCCGCCGTGCTTTGCATCACCTCTCCGCTGAATCAAAATCAATTCCGATCCCACGGCGAATGGCCGCCACAGAGCGGATCGATGGTCGGGAATGAATGGAGGCCACTGAGTGCGATGAGAATCGAATAGCCGATATGTAGAGATGGAGGTTAGCTTTCTCAATTTTATCAACCTCCGGCATGGGAGTTCGATTTGTGTTCTCGTTGATTTGCATGCCATACTCGTGCCTTTGTTTTGCTAGTTTTGCTCGTCAAGAACATAGAAAGGCATGGTGGTTCTGAAGGATTACATGCCGCCATGTTTAGTCGATTTTCAAGATTAGTTTCTGTTGGTCCGTGGATGCAAAGTTTTTTGCAATGTAGATGTGTTGAATCCATTACTTGCCTTGGATTGATCTGTGATTTTCCGGAAGAGCTAAACAAGTGATTCAAGACACGGTTGCCAGGAATGGAAGCATGTCTCGAGTTGCTAGTGCATTTTCATGGATAATGGGATGAAATGCTAGATCACGAACAATGTGCACTACAAGAAATAAGACAACCAATGAATAACATTAGTGATCAAATGTTAGTGATCATATTGTTCTTTCCATTGTAATCGTTATTGGCACTTTGGTGGTGTTGTAGATGTAATGAAATGAGAATGTAATGAAATGCCCAGAATGGAATGAAATGTTCTCATCATGTTTGCCAGAATGGAAATGATGTAATGGAATGAAAGTCTCAGTTCCGAGGGAGTAAGAGACATTACAAGGTTCTCAAATTCAAGCACAAAGTCAATCAATGAAACAACATGCAAATTTAACTAAATGCTCTTCTAATTATTTCTTCCCCTCCTCGTCCTTGAAGTAGACTCTGATCTTTGCGGTTGCCTACCGGTTGTAACATTGATGGTCGCTTCCTGCGAATTAGACCACTGCACTTGTCTCAATTACAGAGGCATTGCCTTCAACAGATGCTTGAGCTTTAGACTTGACTGACCCAAAAGACACCGATCTCTTATCACCAATCTATAAAACAATGAAAATTAGATTCATTTAATGGAATACTTGATGCAAGACAAATTAAATTACTTTACATTTACCGAAAAATGATGATCCAGCTTCTCACTATAATACACTCCATAGCCCTCCATTGTTTTCTCTTACTTGTCTTTAGAAGATGCAAAGATGCCCTTTCCTTTAGATGGCCCCGGTTCAATGGCCAATGGTGCATTATTGTGGGAAGGTTTGAGTGAAGTCGACTCGTTGATGCTGCACAACAATGGGGAAAAGTTAGATTCATCTCACCTATCGTGTCCTGTCCCAACAAAAGAAATGTAAGCATAAAAGATTAAATGTGTAAACACCATTGGATCGAGCATGTCTTAGAGTTGTGTCCATATCCCTTGCAACGCCTCGTGATCGATCTTAATGCCAACTCTTGAGGATTTTGTGGATGAGTTGACTCGCCTCGCAGATCAATCCTCCTTTTTGTTTGTGGCCCACCGGCATTTTCTTCACTATTGGAGGCAAGTGGTCTAGGATCCGGAGATACAGCCATGCGACTCATGCTCTCTGGTTGCAAGGACATGCCGATAAGTTGTCTTATATTGTTCAATAGAGAAGCATTGGTTCACATATAGGTTCGGTTCGCTTGACATTGTGAATGGCGACATGCATGTCGACATGGGATCTCAAAACTTGCCAATACTTACAGGAGCATGTCTTCTGTCCAAGATCAACAGTGAACCTCCATTTTTTGTCCCTTACTTCAAAACCACTAGCACCATTCCATAAGACATGACAATATTGAGTTGCGTGCCTTATCTTGTTTACTTTCCTGAGAATGTTGGGGCATATTTCCATTCTCCATCTCTCACTGTTACTTCTATTCTCTTGAATTCTTCTGGTGACCATGATTCTTATTTCCTCCAGCATGGATATGATGGGTTTAAATCTTGCATCTATAATCCAACTGTTAAATGATTCACCGACATTGTTGTCAATCGATTCACAATTTGATCCAGCCTTTTGAACCAAGCCCGACACCAATGTACAGGATCTGTTTTTTGCAAATCATCCCATCCTTTAGGTGTTTTGGCAGCCAACTTGTTCTTGTAATAAGTAAATTGCATCTCATTACTTGACTTTGCAATCTTCCGTAATCTTTTTGATACTCTTGTAGTCTATGCTTTTTCTCCGCTTGGCATAAATGTGTCGTGCACACATACGATGCTCAGCCAATGGAAAGAACTGATCTATTGCCTTCAACAGACCCTTCTGTTGGTCTGTAAGGAACACCCATCCCTCAAAGACCATATGGAATTTTCAAATCTTTTGAAGGTGACCCAGAACCATTTCCATGAATTTAAATTCTCATATTCCACAACAGCCCATGCAATAGGATAACTGATTATTCAGATCTCTTCCAATAGCCGACAAGAACTCCCCTTTCATAGGACCCTTTAGAAAGCATCCATCCGCACTCTATCACCCTCCCCGCAACCATCTAAGAAGCCCCGCCGACATGCATCCAAGCAAATATAAATTCTTTGAAAGACATGGTCATCTTCCTCGTGATCAAATGCTATATGCACAAGATTTGTGATTGTCGCGCTCAACTCAAGAGCATAGTCAAACAACCTTGAGTACTCTCCACCGAGCATCCATAACCTTCTTTATAACCTTGACTTTTGCTCTTTTCACCATTGTGAGTGAAACCTCTACACCCATGTCTTCTTGTATAGTCTCCTTCATTGCTCTAGCCTTCCATGATGGGTTAGCCTTAATAGTGCTCTCATACTTGTCACATATTTTAGTTGTTGATAGCCTCTTATTTTTCAAAACCGGCAGCAAGCATGGTTTGGATTATATGTCCGAATCAAAACCAATCACTGAATTGTATGAGGCATGCACAAGCCAAGGACAACTTTTCCATGCACAAACAGCCCACAACCTCCTATTGTCATTCTTAGGAAACTTAATGTTTACCTTCATCTTCAATGCATACCTTGTCAATGCATCCTTCGCCTTTTTGCCTCTAAAACACATGTTCAAGGCAAATTGAGGTGTCTCATGATTATCAAATATTGGGAACCTGCATTTTCTCTCTTGCCTTCAGCCTCACTATCATCATCATATGATAGATTTTCATCGAATCAAAAGATGCATGCCATCTCCATAGTCATCCACCGTGTCACATTGTTATGGTCATTCTCGTGGGAAGATCCATGGCACCGGGGGTCCAAGGAATGCCTCTTCTCTTAATTGTTGACATATATGCTTTGTACTTAGTTCTTATCTCTTTGCTTCATCATCCTCATCGCTTGTAAATCCAAAGGGCATCAATTTCACTATCTCGATTCATCTTCACCTCTCAGCAAAGATCCAAATCAATGATGTTATCATCCTCTGGGTTTGGTCACCAAGTCGTGCATTGGCAAGTGTGGTCTGGTGGATCTAAATTCATTACATTTTCATCTCTAAAGAGATCAAACATAGCTTCATCTCCAATTCCATCTTCTATATTTGTTTCACTAATTGCACTCATGTCCACATCAATTAATTCTATGTATATCCACAGCCCCATCGATCCTACCGAATCAATCATGTCAAGGCAAGTTTTATCATCAACAAGCAACCTCATTCCGTAATTCATCCGCACCAAAAGGTAACCAATACATCCCATCGACCTCTTAAAATTGTGTGATCCAATAGATGACCTTCAAGCTCGTGGATTGACAACTTATCCTTCTCTATGTGTGAAACTCCTCGGCCCCATTGCAATATTGACCCGATCCATCAAGAACAAAGACACCATTGAAATGAAACCTAACTCAATACCTCGAATCTCCCATCTTGCTATAGGATGTATTCTAATGTCAAATTTGAGAAAAATAGCAAATCCAATTTGGATCCATGAAAGAATACCCAACTGATCTTACCTCCTCCAACTCGTGGTCTCCTTGTGCTCTCTCTGGGCTACTAATCCCTATCCAATGTTGGAGGATCGAGTTGTGTTCTTGTCATTAAACCCCCGAATGCCAGTCGTGAGTGAAGGAAAAGGCAAGGGCACATCCGCAGAAAGGAATGGCGTGGGAGGACTGGTGCTCGTGATGTGGCGTGCCGTGGGCGACCCTGGGATGGGGACGCAATGAACCAAAAACAAGAGTTGGGGACTAAAGCGGCCCTTTCAAGAGTTGGGGGCGAAATCGACCCAAGGCCAAGAGTTTGAGGGCGAAAGTGGCTATTTTGCCTTTTGCAAATATTATCCGAGTTTTGCATAAAGCAACCCTCAATTGGATCGCGATTAACAATCACGATCCGATCGTTGGGTATATTGCAAATATTTGGTCCGAGTTTTCACAAAAGGCACCCTCAAATTTATTAACCTTGTTTAGTTCGTGGAAAAATTTTGAAGAAAAGTTTTGGGGTTCTTCCAAGGTCTATTAAGAGTATTAAATGTACTACTTACAAAACTAACTCACAAATGAATGTAGAAATCGCGAGATGAATCCATTAAGCCTAATTAATCCGGCCGTTAAAGATTGGTTCAGAAGACAATGTTGTCTAATTATGTCATAATTAGGCTCATTAGATCGTCTCGAAAATTAAGGTAGGGGTTGTGGAATAGATTTTTATCGTTAATTCGCGTTTTAATCTTTCACTGCAATTAGTGTCCGGAGATTGATATGACGGGTAGTTGGTGAAAAATCTGGGAACTAAACAAGGTATGTGATTGTGTAGGCACTGTGTCAGTAGCTAGATGCCCAAGCAAGTAGAAGAAGATGGCAATGCCCAGAATCATGCGAGGGCCCAGCCCATGTAACTAGCCAGAGTTGGCTTTATAGTCCAGCCGAGGGAGAGAGAGGGGACATCGATTATTATGTATCAAACAAACTATTATGTTCTTCTTCCCTTACAAGGAATGAACTCTGTCGCTGCTCTCCTCTGTTCTTCCCCTTTACTTGTTCCTTTCTTTGATTTCTATCTTTGATTCTCGTCTCCAGTCCCCACTACCCTCTTGCTGTTAACAATTGGTATTAGTCTAGCGATCCTCCAGGCGGATTCGATTCGCAGTTCAGAAATCCATCGATTGCACCGGGCAAACGGATTAGGTCTGGTGTTCCCGATCTCGTACTCTTCGTGCGATTGTCTGGGTAGCTTGTGATTCCAATCCTCGCCTTGCCAATTTGTGGGAACTAGCAGATCTGAATCATCCTCTTACCCATCACAACCGGTCAACTTAGGGGTGGGCGTTCGGGTTGATTAGTTGGTCGGGTAGTCGGGTTTTCGCGTCGGGTAATGAGAATCATTACCGATATCGCTCGAGAAAAACACTACCCGCAAGTTCGGTGCATTAAAATCGGGTTCGGGTTACCCAATTAATTTAAAATATATAATCAAAGTATACACTCAAACACACATAATGTTCCATAGACTAGTAGTTTGTGTTGAATTTCAACTACAAGTTGAGAAGAATAGTATATTATAGTCACTTGTTCAAACTAAGAGAATTATATTGTAATAAAGTGACAATTTCAAGTGTTCAACTAACAACACATGAATAAATACAAAGACAAAAGGAATGTATTACAATTACCCAAACTAATTTCGGTAATCACAATCACTATCCGAACTTGGAATCGGGTACCTCGGGTTAATTCGGGTTCGGGTTTAATACGTGCGGTAATGGGTATTTTGCGTGCCTAGTCAACTTCTGCCACCGAGACGCCATGTCTCTCGACACCAAGCTCCCTCGAGGCCCTCAACAAGTGCTTTGACGCTTGGGATGTCTGGGGCCTGTTTGGATGTATAGGGTAAATGTTTACCCCAAAGCAAATATTTTACCCCTTCTATTTACCTCTAATAATATTTACTCCTTAGGGTGTTTGGATTGAGGGGTAAATGTGGATGTGGATGTGAGAGAGAGGGATGACCCACCACAATTTTGCTCTAATTTGCTACTTTTTAGGGGTGAATGGAATTAGGGGGCAAAACATTTACCCCACCACATTTGTCCCACATGTTTGGCACCTTAGAGGTAAATTTACCCTATTTATCTCATTTACTCCTTCATCCAAACACCCCCGGTTCGACAATTTCCTCAATTCCGGCAGCAAGGACTCCACGGCTCCGGCTCCATCCCGCTCACCATCAAAGCAGGACGCCGCGCAGGAGGCCTCCATGGCCGTACTCGCCGACAATTGGGGCAGGCTCTTCGACGGAGGCGACGACCTCGACGCGGCCGTCTCCAACACAGTCTCCGTCAAATCCGTCAGCCTCCACAACTTCCCCTGCAACGACCACGACCTGGCGCTGCCGCGCCCGCTCATCTTCGACGCCCCATCCATCCCGCTCGCCCTCGACGCAGCGGCCACATCCTTGGTGGCGCCCGCACCTCCTGCCTCCACCTGGGTGGCGCCAGCGGCCGCGCTTTCCGCCGCCGCGGCCACGCCTTCTACCGCCGCCGACTCCATCGACTCCATGTTAAGCTCCACCACCGCGTGCCCCGCCGTTGCAGTTGCTGCCGCAGCCTCTGACGCGCTTCCAGAAGGGGCCGATGTGGCGCGAGAGGTCCCGCTCATGCCGCGCTCATCTTCCACCGTCGCGGGCATGGCCGAGATCGTCGACAACACCAATTCCTTCTCCGCCTCGCGATTGTAGCCAGGTGCCGTGACTCTCCTCGGATCCGCCACCTCCATGCCGCTCCTCAGCATCACCAACACCACGCCTGCAAGGTGTTCGTCCGGGGGGCGCAGTCACGATGAGCGCGCTCCAGCGCACGTGTCCACCGCTGTGACTGCGACTCCTTCACCTGCAGCCGTCGCCGCAACAGTTCGCGACGCCATCCTTGTCGGTCACGACAGCAAGCATGCCATGGCGTAGCTAATCAGTGTCGACGACGACACTACCAACATCACGCCCACAAGGTGTTCGACCGAATGCCTCAACAGATGCTACTCAGTAGAGAATGTGCAGCATCAAAGGTACATCATCAAATTCACCTCTGCAGATTCAGTTGGTGTAGTGTTTCCATGTCTGTCCACCCAAGTAGATGATGCTAAGAGGATGTTTGAGGTGAGGATTGATGAGTACTCAGTAGTGTTGTGGCCACCATTTAATGATTGCTTGGATTGGGTGCTGTCAAGGCAACCATGACCTCCACCTATGCTATTGGAGTTCAGAAACATCAATTTTCTTGTGGAGTGCTTTACAGCTAGTTGTGTGTTTGATCGCGGGAAGTGTAGGAGTGAGTTTCAGTGTCTGGATACCACATTTCAGGCTGAACAAAATATGTTGGAAGGAATGGTTATGCTTAGTTACTTAGCTGTGGTGTTTCCTTCATATCATGCTGTTTTTGGGCTGGGAATTGAAGCTTCCATGCTGGATTACATATGGGTCCTGTGGAAAATTTATGGATTACAGATCTTGAGGTGCCAACGTGAGTCAGGTGTTCTGCTAGCCTATAGTGCAAGGGTAACCTACATTCTTCTATTATCACAGCTGGTTACTTATTCTACTGGACACTTGAAGCTTCACAGTTGTATCGAGCTCTCCTCTGAAAATGTAATTCATAATGGGACAGAAGTTCAGGTCACTTCAGATTGGTTTAACTTGTGCAATGATGGTGAGTTATTTCTAGTGATTGCACTCAATATAACTAATTCAATGTCAGTTGTGGTCTTGCTGAATTCCAGTCAGTGGTGCTCTGTCTGGTGTTACTATGGTCCCATTTGGGAGCCCCCATGGTCTGCACAAATTCTCCAACATATCAGCGCACTCCTTGAATTGACTGTGCAATGGTCCTTCAATTTGATCATGATGCCTTCAGCTTGGTGGCCACGTGAACTGCTTGTGAGTGATCATTCTATTACAAACTCCAAGTGCTTGCAAGCTCCAACTCCAGATCTCAGAGAAGTGCTGCAATATTTCTGGGAGTATTCTGTTGATATGCATTATGTTAAACTCCTGCCAATGAGATGTGTCGATTCTGCAATAGAAGTTCAGAAAAATTATGTTGGGTTATGGCCTACATATCCTGAAATGCTACAGTTGCTGCAAATTGTTTTGGGCACTACATCAGCAAGCAATTTAGACCTATCATTCAGATGGGGTCAGGAAGTTGTGAAGCGACGACTACCATGGCCTCCACATACACAGTGGACTTTTCAAATTATGAGTCCTCAACTCAGGCCAATGCCTTGGCCATCTTTTGGTTATTATACAGTTGCATTGCAATCAAAGAACTTTCTAAAATTCAGAAATGAGTATTGGTTGTTAATCAATTGTCATCATAAAACAGTCTGGTGGAAGCTCTCCTGGGTATCCTTGATATGCTTATCCATGAGTGGTCGTGGTGGTGTCAGTAGCACCAATATTTTGCACAAGAGAATGGTTAATCTTATATGCTGGCAAAAGATAGAGCTCTCAGTTTCTCCTGCTGCATGCTCTTTCAATTAAGCTATCATCAATGGCATTGCTAATACCTTCAAGTGGGACCCATCCAATTTTGCAATACTCTGGCTATCTGAATGTTGTGATAGTGGTGTTGCCATTATTGATGGACAGCTCCAGGGTGGAATAAACCTGTTGCTATCAAGTTATCTGGTCCTGCTGCAGTCATTCTCAAGGAGGGATGCTCCATTTTCTATTGATCTGCAATTTTCTGTTCTACTTGTCAATGGTGAGCTAATCCAATTTCATGATGATTCTGGATGTTATATCTCTGTTATGCTTTTTCACTTCCCTACCAGTTGTCATTGGACCCAAGAGCAAGTGACACACAGGCTATATACATCACCAATTGCTCAAATATTAGTCAAGTCACAAGAAATTCTGCTAACTGCTTCTTGTCTGGAGATCAAGACCAAGCATGTAACAACCGTCAAATATTTCCAAGTTTCATGGGAACCTGGTTGAGCTATAATTAACATCGGCTTGGGGGCAAGCCGAATCTTAAGAAGGGGGGAATGTCAGTAGCTAGATGCCCAGGCAAGTGGAAGAAGATGGCAATGCCCAGAATCCTGTGTGTCGTTCGCCCAGAAGGTAATCGTGCTTGCATGCACATGCGAGGGCCCAGCCCATGTAACTAGCCAAAGTTGGCTTTATAGTCCAGCCGAGGGAGAGAGAGGGGACATCGATTATTATGTATCAAACAAACTATCATGTTCTTCTTCCCTTCCAAGGAATGAACTCTGCCGCTGCTCTCCTCTGTTCTTCCCCTTTTCTTGTTCCTTTCTCTGATTTCTATCTTTGATTCTCGTCTCCAAACCCCACTACCCTCCTGCTGTTAACACACTGACATAACTTCTTGTATCCTTTGTTTGCAGAAGCACGCCAGCCAGGGGACTTATCCAATATCCTCTGTTTAAGATCTTGTCTTTGTTACTTTGCATTCTATTTCCCGTGAAGTAGAACATATGGTTTGGTTGATGCTCAGAAAATGGTCAGATTGGTATTGCAGTAAATACATTGCAGGAGCACAGGTTGTGTGGGATATGCTCTAGCACTAGAGTCACATAAGCACGTAATTACTGGATCTGGTGACCTCAACAACATACTTGGTGGCGGGATTCATTGCAAAGAAGTTTCACAGATAGGTAAGATTTCTAAATTCCAGTGTTGTTCCTAACGGAAGAAACATCACGGGAGAACACCCATCATCTTTTACTTATCGAGATAACCTAATGGTAATTATCTTCATCATACAAGACACGGAAGGCAGCTGCCCAGAACAAACTGCAGCCTAAGCATTTCCTGGCAGACATCTATTACTTCAGAATATGCAGCTATACCCAACAACTTTTGTTGTTTCTTCTAATTAATCAGAAACAACTGTTACATGCTAAACTTCGATATAATGGTAAACTTATTACAGTTGTAATGGTGTCCAAGTTATACCGGTAACTAGTATTTTTACGGTGTGCTTGGATAGATGTTCAGTACAACTAGTTCTCAACTAGATGGTTAATTGTGTGCTTAATTTCTTCTTTTTTTTAGAACATTTCTCTTCATCACTATGGATCTATTGGACAAATTAGGTGATTGGTGGTTGATTGGTACTTGGATGGAGAACCATACCATCTCGCAAAGTCTGGATTGCTTTGTGCTGCAAGTCTCGTGTGTGAAGTCTAAACATGTAACGCCTGCAGCCAGCCTACCAGCTCTTTCAGGCGTCTCGGGTCTGTTGTGTTCATTTCTACATATAGGCTTTGTCGTGTTCAGTTAGTCTACTGCAACATAATTTCTAGCATAGATATATGACATGAAAAACAAAAGGCATCGAAAAGATGTTCCTGCATAGAAGATTGCATTTAAACTTAACTACTATTCAATTCAAATGGAGTGAAATGTAGTCGTTGCCAAAAACTAATAAATAAAAGATGCAATGGCACATATTTGGCAATAGAAAAAGAAGCTCCTGCAAAAATGTACCTATATACAAGCCCACTACTAAAAACTTCCCTGTCAAAATCCATGAAATAAATTCCTCTTAACAGTTAGCAGCACAATCAGAAATGTTTCAAATTATAATATAAGTATGAATTGCATCCTATGTGTAACACATAATTGAACTAGAGGCAGTAAAAGGCACGACTTAGAAGTAAAAGGTTGTTGTGGATTTGCTATCAATGCTTAGATGAACAGAAACACACATATAGAAGCCACTTTTATCGATTTATTCATGTAGTTGTGGATTTTCAGTAAAAGGCATAACCTAGCAGTACATGTATGGCCTGACTCATGTACTCAATTAGTCACATTTAGCGAATGAGCTTGTAGTCCAATGGTAGGACGGTCCAGTGGGACGCTACCCACCACGGTTCAAATCCTGGTGCTCGCACCTTTTCCTGGATTTATAAAGGGATTTTCCGACGTTATGCTTTAAGTGGTAAGCAATGTTCCCGACGACGACAAGGCATCAGTGGTGACTTCGGGAATCTCCAGATCTGCCGGTGCTCATTCCTTCAAAGGTGCTCATAGGGGTAGGTTTTACGTACGTGTGTTCATAGAGGTGAGTGTGCGTGCGTGTTGTGAGTGTCTGCGTTGTACTGTGTAATTCTAAAAAAATCAAGTTCAAGATTGATGTATACATGGCATAGAGTCTGATCCAAAAAAAATACTATAGTTAATGCTCATAACAAGCACATACAAGGTGTTACTGCATGCAATATGTTCAAGTGGTCCCGCCAAAGTTTAAAATGAACATTACTGCAAATATTGGTTAGCAAACTAATTCGTCACTCCAATTCTACCATGTTGGAAATGTGTATAGACATTGATACACTATGCAGGATGCTTGTACCAAAAATAATACACTAATTTTGAGTAAATCCATGTATTTGAATTTATCACATCTCACCTTAGTATGGTGTCCGATGATGTGAGATTGTCAAAGAAAGGAGACTCCAGATTCTCCACATCATAACGGTGAGGTAGCTTACAGCGAGGAAGAAGACACTCCTTCAGCATCAAGCGCAACATAATCAGCTGTTGTGCAAGATTATCACCCTTGATAACTTTTATCACAGAGTCGTTCTTGTCACACCATACCACACGGCTTGCCACATGAACCAGTGCATTACCATCTCCATCCGTAATGAAACCCTTCCAGCCAACATTCCCTAGTCCAAATTCCACATATGAGTCGGAAAAATTCTTGATAGAACTTGGCAACTCCACTCTCATATCAAACTCCCAGGTATTGTTCTTGTATTTCCATAGCTCAATGAATAATGGTCCTACAGGAGGTGTTGTCTGAGCTGATCCCTAAGCAACTGTTGCAGCTAACTAACCATTCACCTCCAGCACCTCAATGGAAGTTATCACCTACTTCTCAGTCAATTGTGGTGGATGAATAGAGCCTAACTTCTCACGAGTTGCATCGAACATAGATATTGAATCATTGCCTTTCAGCCCATGAACCCAGTAAATGCAGTCACCCACCTGCACAGGTGCAGGGTCCACAACCAAATCAAAGTGTCGTTGGCAAACTTGATGCTGTGTCAACAAATTTCTTTCAGGGTCAAGCTCAATCACCGAGTAAGTGTTGGGGCCCTTCGGTCTAATGCCTTTTTTTTCTCAAGATGCGGTAATCATTAGCAGGGTTCACCTACAGACCACGAACTCACCCAGACTCGGTATCGAATACCCTGCAGCAGACACCGCCAAATACCGCACAAATTCAAAAAACCAAATCGAAACGCCTATTCAATCGGTACGGATCGGTATACCAATCGGTTTGAGGGGTAAACCGACCGGTTTCAGTGGTATACCGATGAAATATCCTAAGTTATCGACTTGATGCGGATCGGTATCAGACACGGTTTGAGAGAGGTTGGTTTTTTGGTATCTGGTGAATTATCCTAAGTTACCAGCGTTTTTTCTAGGATTTTTCTCATAATTTTTAGAAGTATAAGAATAGTTTTTGTGGTTTAATAACCTCATTAAACATTTACAAGATTTAATTTTAATTGAAAATGACAAAACCACCTTTAAAAACTACTTATAACCAGGGTAGGGGGTAAATTGTACAATTTTGAAAGTTGTGGGAGGTAGTTCACACGGTTTTCATGTCCAGGGAGGTAAAACAGACTTTTATAGAGGTAAAACAGACTTTTTTCAGCAGGATATTTAGGGAGCTGGTTGGTTTTTTCTTTTTTTCTGAACTTCTAATGATTGAAAAAAAATACTAGATGCACGAATTTTTGAAAAAAAATTGACACCATTAGATTCTATAAATCTTGAAGTATTTTTAAGTATTTTTATTTCATTTTTCAATTTTTCGAATTCAAATTCAAAATTTTTGAACTCCGGCCGGTACGAACCAGTCCGAACCGGCGGTAACCGACGTGAAGCGCGCCTGATCATTAGTACCCTGATGGTAAAACATGCACAACATCTCACCAGCCCTACGGACATAGTCAAATCGAGCCCAGCATCGGGTCATGGGGTTGCACAGCTATAAATGCTCATGGAATGACATCAAAAGAACACCCTGAAGGATCCATACACCTTGAAACAGCTAACCATCTGGAATGAATATTTTTTTATCACAGTCACACCCAAAAACTTGGAAATCAAACAAGACTGTTGAGACTGTAGGTCAAATGTCTCCAGCTCGAAAGATGGTACATCAATGTTGTTGTGCAATTTATCATCCATGGTCACATGGAGAATCATTGGCCTCGTCCGTTGGAATTCACGACGGAGTTTTAGGAACTCTTTGCAAGTGACGACTTTGCGTCAGTTCTTGACGACACTACTACACCGAAAGAACCACCATGACTCGAGATGTGTGAAGACTTCATGTAATAGT
This sequence comes from Cenchrus purpureus, assembly GCA_022644695.1. Classification (NCBI taxonomy): domain Eukaryota; kingdom Viridiplantae; phylum Streptophyta; class Magnoliopsida; order Poales; family Poaceae; genus Cenchrus; species Cenchrus purpureus. Next base: position 2,388,886 of record CP053466.1, read on the forward strand.
TCAGAAGGGATATTTCCAGCATACCCCGGTGCTCCATCTTCTATTTCGGCTATATTAATGGTGACATTTGAATAAGTTGAACGAATTATACGAAATAAACACATACAAGAAAAACACTTATTTATCTTTGTTTCGACAAACTGACACGTGCATAGCAATAACCAGCTCTTCAACTGCACTTCAATTGTTTTATTTCTCAAAACTAGAGGACACACAATGTTTGGTTCAATCATGGTCATCCAAATATGTAGATCTAGGCCTAAGGAAAAGATTATGCTCTACACGTCATGTTTTTAAATTACAGACATGTTTAATTGATGGGTCGAAAGCACTCATGATTATGAACTTAATTATCACAAGAAGAAAGTCCATGAATAAAACTTAATCAAATTATTAGCATGCAAGTTGTGCTAAACATGATGCAACTTTGTAACCATGTAATATAACCGTCACAAATTATTACAATTTCTAAGAGAATCATTTTTACTCATTTTATAAAATTTTATAGGCTATTGCACAAATTATTACAATTTTAAGAGAATCATTTTTACTCATTTTATAAAATTAGATAGACTATTGGCTATATATTTTATATGACCAATATTGATGATGCTTTGCGCCATCTACAACATTCTGGATGAACTGTACAATTTTTTTTGTAAAAAATCAACTTGAGAGTAATATCTTGAACACCATTATGGAAGGTAATGCTTCTTACTAAAATAAAAAATTTAAATTAATCAAACAAAATTTAAAAGTTAAATTTTGTATACAAGTGCGAAACATAATTTGTAGGGCTTGTTTAGTTGGCAAAAAACTTTTTGACAAATTTTTCAACACTATAATTAGGAATATTAAACATAGACAAATTATAAAACTAACTACATGGATGGATGGGAAATCGCGAGGTGGATCCATTAAGCCTAATTAATCTATCATTAGAGATAGTTTACTGTAACATGACATTTTCTACTAATGACATAACTAGCAAGGCGTGGGCTGCACAAATAACGCGGGTACCTAGATTTTTGTTATACATTTAGAGCCCTTTTAAACTTAAAATAAATATAATCAAATGATTATTTATTTATTATCATTTTTCTATCCATATGGTCCAAATCAAGGTATCATCTTTCTTAAGCACCACATTCTCTTGCATGGAACATAGTTTTTTGTTTTGTGTTTGTCAAAATTCATAGCAATAGGGAATGTCTTCTAATGTGAATTTATATCATTGTATTTAGTTAGGGTGTACATAACTCTTGTTATATAGACCCTCAGTTTGGACAAGATCAAATTTCAAAATTGGAGATTTTGACTCCTGTTAATTTCTCCATCCATTGCATGTATCTTATATAATTCTCATTTTATGTTTAATAAATATAGATTCTTATTTTTGTATTAAATATTAAAAATTTGACCAAAGATTCAATATAAAATCTGGTCTCTGTTTAGGTGTTTTGCTTTGCAATAAATGGTGAAGTCTAACTGCATATGATTTGGTTAGCCTTTTTTACGGAAAAAATAAAGTATGTTTTTATATCTATTTGACATAGACAATTATTTAGGTAATTTAGTTTCAAAGTCATGTGAATACCAAAATACTAATAATTGTACTTAATTATAGTGACTGCTAGACTTAGTGCATATCTTTAATTTCACTTAGCCTCGTAGCTTTTTTAAGTCATTTATCGTTTCTACACTTCAATGAAAAATCATCTAATTATTCTCTCTCTTCCTCTCCCTCTCTCTATCTCTTCCTCTCCCTCCCTTTTTGCGGATTTTCAGTCCATCTTAGCAGCATGCAATGTGCCTTATGTCTTCGCATAGCCACAGGTAAACTCTTCTATCAAGTGCTTCACCAGTTCACCTGCTTCTTTTGTTTTCTCACGTATGTTATAACGATCTTTTCTAGGACTCATGCCAAAGTCGAAGTTTGAGGAGGTGTAGTAGATTTCCTTGACTCTCCTTCCTCATCGCCTCAGAATTGTCTAAAGACACTTATACACTACATACTAAAGACAATTGCTACATGAGAATTATCTTAGCCCTTGGGATGCTTTTTATCTTTCATGTTGATCCCTTCACCTAGGACCATTCTAATGACCTCGATTTTGTAGCTCATGGCCATGGGCAATAGTCCAATGGGATGCCTTCCACGCTTCCTTCCTAGTTGTGATATACATCTAATCATGCCCTACCCCCAGCCTTCTTATCTTACTATTCCTAATTGGAATGTGTGCATGGAGAAGAATGCATCATGGTCACCATTGCAATAGGTCTCATGCATGTTGTTATTCCTCACAGTGTGGGGCTTTGTTCTACTCCTAACCTAGCTCATTAACACCCCGTAATGTTAATGTTTGTTCTGCTATGCTATTTTCTTGGTGCATTATAATATTTGATGGATGTGTTTTTTTTTGTGTCTAATGTTTCCATCCATGTGAGGGTAACCTTTCTTTGTATAAAATTTGCATTCTTTTACTTTTCTTGTGTATAAAAAGTATTTCGTTCATTGAGGGTAAGTGTTATTTTAAATTAAAGTTACTTTTGTAGTTTGCTCATATATGAAAAATAACACTAGCAATTATGATATGGGTTCACTGAAAGTATCCAGAGATATTTCTATTTTTAACTGATTAAGGTGGTAATTTATAGGTCCTATCAGCAAGTGGTGGCTTCATTTAACACTTAAGTATTAAAATAATACTACCTCTGTTTCCAAACACATGGCGTTTCAGACTTGAAAAGCTACTAAAATTAGCCTAGATTTGTTGGCCTGAACGTCATATAAAAAAGGATAGATGTAGTATTAATATATGCATTGTTTTCCTATATCAATATTTTTGCTTTCTTCCTCCCTTTTATGTAAATCAACGGCTTTGTGGACCTTTCGTGTGTATGAACAACTCTCCTACTGACGTACTGATATACATCCGAAATAAACCTCCGATCGTGCCGACCTGATGATACACTGCTGGCTCTGCTTGTATGTACTATTGTACAATCCATCATCTCCTGTCACAGCAAGTTAACATTTTTTTTGAAAGATCACAGCAAGTTAACAAATGACAGGACACAACCAGAACGCATCTTCGGCTTGCATCAGCAAAACAGCCAGCAAACTGAAAGCTAACGGAGCAATGCAGCAATGCTTTCCCTTCCCGTTAAGATTCATTCAAGAAGAATTCTCCACAATGACATTGAATCTCAGTTTTGCAGGCATCGCAATTAGCTTAAACAGATGCTCCCAACAAGCTTTCTCGTCTACCTGACCAGTTCTTGCTGATTCTTCAGTACAAGTTTCTTGCGTTGCGTTGCCTGTCAAACATGTGCAGACAGCTGAATAATAATCCATCCCCTTCGTGTTGTTCTACGCGTCTAGTTAAGCTGCAACGGCAATTCCAAGCTCCTGAACATGAAACCCGACAAGCAGAAGCAGTGACGTCCATGGCGCTCGTCTACGGCGAGGTTTCCTGCAGTTGCAAAAGGAGCAGCCAACATTCAGTTATCTGCATGTGAGTGCAGAAGAGGAGCAGAGGTAAACTTCGCCCCACTCCACTGCTCACCCTGTAATGCTTGGTCAACAAGAGCGTAGGCATATGGTTAATTGTTTGATCAGGCAGTCGGGTAGAGAGAGAAACAAAACATTTCGTGGGGAAAAGCTCCCCGTTTCACCTCTCATGGCGGAAGCCATGAGTCGCACCCGGATAGGTGACAGGTTGTGGCGCAGGTTCCAATAAATGGAGATGCGGCCGCGCGGAGCTGGGTGCCCTGATTCAGGTCGGCATTGCTCCGAATCCGGCCAGAAACACCTGCAGTTCGCCGTGATTGCTGCAGATGGCACCTTATCAGAAACTCACAACTGATGAATCGAGTGATCATAGGAGATGGTATTAGCAGCATATACGATACGATACATCTTCCTCCGTGATCCACAGTGTACATACAACTCTTCTAGTACATACATCGATCACCACAAAATGAACCTTTTGTCCAGGAGCTAGAGATCCACACGTGCGTATCATCGTCATGCTCACGGTCGCCGCCGGCCAGGCCTACGTGTACGACGTCTTGGTGGCAGCGCGCGCGGCCTCCAGGTCCGTGGCGTCGGAGAGGGCGGTGTCGAGCGCCGCTGCCTTCTTCCTGCTGCGACCGCGCGAGCGCTGGCTGGCCAGGAACTCCTGCGCGGAGAAGGGCTTGCGCCTGCGCTGATCGGTGATGGCGATGGAGATGTCGTTGGGGAAGAGGTCGCGGTGCACCACCGCGTGGAGCACCGTGGTGAGGAAGAGCGCCGTCACCGTGAGCGTGGCGGCCACCGTGAGGCCGATGCACATGCACTGCGTGAAGGCGTTCTTCACTTCCGACGCGTACCGGATGGACGCGATCGCCGCGCTCGTCATCGGGAACGTGTACGCCCACCACGCCAGCGAGAAGCTGAACCCCCGGAACAGGTTGATCCGCACGGCCTGCCATGATTTCCATGGTTGTAAGCTTACAGTGAGCAATTGCTAGGCATTCATGGACCGATCGATCGACGACCAATGCAAATGCAAGCAGCTTACGACTTACGAGTGAGGCGTAGAGGAACATGGCAATGAAGTAGGCGACCCGGGAGCCGTAGCCGAACTCGCCGGTGATCCTGGCCCAGGCGAGGCACGCGACGCTGGGCGCGGCGACGAAGAGGAAGAAGACCGGGTGGAGGTCCGTGCGGCAGCGTCTCGCTCGTCGGCAGCCGCTGGTACAGCGTCACGAACAGCACCATGTAGTGCGCCAGCCCGACGGCGAAGAAGAACATGGGCCCCTCCTTGAGCCCCATGATGCCGCCGAGCAGCGCGCCGACGAAGTTGCCGACGATGGAGAGGTGGTTGGAGGGGTTGGCCACCCGCGACAGCCGGCGCTGCCGGAGATCCACTGCCCGTAGATCTTGAGCTCCAGGCACACGATGGGCGCCATGAGCACGTACCAGAGCCAGTGCGGGAGGCTGGACGCCACCGCGTCGGGGACGCCGATGGCCAGGAACAGGCACGCGATCCACGGCGCGAAGAAGAAGTTGACGCGGATCGGGTGGTAGTACTCGCGCCGGACCGCCTCGAAGTAGAAGACCACCTTGCAGGCGTAGAGCGCCCACACGGCGGCCATGAGCGCCACCGAGACGCACCACAGCACCAGGTTGATCTTGACGGTGATGTGCAGGAACCGCGTCGACGCCGAGATGGCGATCCGCTTCCACAGGATGGCCTGGCTGCTCATCCCCATGCACATGCCGAACGCCGACACCGGGAACCGGAGGAGGAACGGCCACGTCTTGTCCGACGGCAGGATCAGCTCCTCCGACGACTGCCACGGCACCACAACGGCAACATCAACATCAACACGACGGTCAGCAACTAGCAGTAGCCACGTCAGCACCACGACCAAGCTACCAGAACAAGAAGAAACAGCACGACGCGCAACGTTCGCAGATACTACGAGGCATGTGGACAGCAGCAGTACCCTCAGCTTGTCGAGCTCGGGGCCTTCCAGCGCGGCGAAGAAGCGCTGCACTTGGGGCATGGAGGAGGAGTTGCGGCGGCTGCCCATCGCGGCGGCGGCGGCGTCTTCCTCCTCGGGCTCCTCCTCCTCCTCCTGCTCCTGCTTTTGCTGCGGCGGCGCCCGGCCGCCTAGCAGGTGCGTGGTGATCTGCTTCTCCAGCTTGCCGGACCACGTCTTGAACGAGTCGTAGCTGGTGTCCCTGCGCGCCGGCTTGCCGCCCCTCGCCGCGTGCGGCGCGCTCCGGCTGGGGTCGCCGTGCCCCTCCGCGGCCTTGTCCCCCAGAGGCGCGGCGGCGATCGGCTGGGACCGGAACACCACCTTGTCAGGCTGCGCGAGGCCGGACACTGCCGCCGGAGCGCGCGGCGGCAACACCACCCGCGCCGGCGCGTCCGTGACGCCGTGCCGATGCAGCTCCGCCTCCGTCCTCGAGGCGCCGAACCCGGTCGGTGACGCCGGCAAGCTGATCGACACCGGGCGCGCCGCTGCGAGCACGGGCGCCTCGAACGGTGAGTACCCTGGGGACGGCGCCGCTGCCATGGCGGCGATCGTGTCACCGTGTCGCTCCTGCGCACACCCAGCACGTACGCAAAATTGTTCATACTCGTGGTCCGTCCGAGCAGAAGGTAAGCTGCATGTATGGTGACCACTTACTCTGAAGGCCGCCGGCTCCTCGGCGGAGAGGCTCGACGGGATGTGAACGGCGACGGCGTCCGGGTGCACATGCGCGGAACGTTGCGGCGCCGCAGATTCGTCCGTCTCCATGAACCTCGCGAAACCTGCGACACATCATGTTGATCGTCACAGGAAACAAAACAAAAGCTGGAGATCGTCAGAGGATCACTTGTCAGCTCGATCAAGAAGTCATCACTTAGAGTTCTTACGTGTGCACGCAGTGCATCGTGTCATTGTCGTTCAGTACCTCCAGTACAGGAGGACCGATTGAGCAGTGATCACTACGGAGAAGAGCTCAGTGAAATTGACGAAATCAAACTGAACAAAAGCATCAGCTGGTCTAGACAATCAGGTCACAGAGAAGATGCCATGAGTTGCAGACTACTTCTTGTGAAGTGGAAGCAAGTATATATAAGGTTTCAGAGAGCTGAACGCAGCGTGCTCGCTAGACGGCGTCGCCGGGCAGCAGAATGTGCAATTGAATGCCGACGCATCACGAACCGTCCATATGTGTGGCGTAGGCGGCGCCGTGCAGGACATCCGCGCAAAATCTCGAGACTTGTGGCTCCGAAACTCCGAGGGCAAGAGCATGGCAAGCGTTGGGCACAAATGGCATTGGGATTTCCTGCACTGCAGGCAACCATGATGTGGGAGCATGGCCTCTAGTTTTTTTGCAAGAGCTGTTGGGGGAAGAGAACAGTCAGGCATGCATCTGCAGGGAGCGTGCAATGAATCGCAACCGGCGGGATGGCTAAGTTGATAGGACGACCGTCATATCTGGAACTTATTGCTTACTACCTAGTTACCTTATCATTCAGGAGGTAAGCTCTGAAAACTTCTACCAGCGCGGAGGAGTGAGGTGACACCTGGGTTTCAGATTGCCAATCAATCTTCCACACAAAGGCTGCGAACCAATTTGCATCTGAATTCTAGTTTAACAATTTCATTAGTAAAGATTTGCATTGGAGGTCCATGGTGAGGTGAGAACCACACAATGATGGTTCAGAATTCAGATTTTGTGGTTGAGTGAGATGCCTTGTTGCCAAAAGACAAGCAACTGAATTCCTTGTCCTGAACATTTCCCCACTCGAGCTTCTCTGTAAGTAAACGCATAACCATGGATCGTCGTTCAAGGCTGCCTGTAACTACACAAGTGGGCAAGGGCATGCGCCAACTTTCGGAAGTGAAAGCGGGAGCGCGTGCAGAATCTGCACACGACGTTAGGGCAAAGGCTTCTGACCGAGCCACGCCACATGCCTTCCATAGCGCGGTCGCTGTCAGGGAAAATTCAGGCGACGGCCTGAACTGCCTAGACGGTGACCCTTGAAAATCTCTGAACTTGTTCTCGGCGTTCTTGTGGGTTCCATTTCGACGCAAGGCCAGGTGCAATTTCAGAGCTAGGGAGGGATGGTGCAATACCCAAGTAATGGATAGGAAGGCGAAAGCCGCGAAGGAGATAAACAAGCAATCGATGGGGATCGTACCTGGAGCACAGATGCATCGGTGCGTCCGGTAGGGATGAACAGGGCAATGCAGGCGGGGGCCCCGGCGATGCCGGTGGCCAGTGGTGAGTCCTCGTGGCCGGTCACCAGTCGGGGCGGATACGGGGCGGGAGGGCGCCGGAGATTAGCGGCGGCGATCGCGGATTGGGGAGGCGGTGGCGCGCGCGAGGCCGCGGCGGGGGACTCAGGAGTGGGGCGGGTGTCGGGACGGGGAGGGTTACGTGGAGCTGTGTGCCTGTGTCACTGCGGGTGGGGTCCGAGTCGGGAAGCCCCACGCGCGATGCACGTGTTAGCCCGGCGCGACGCAGGAACTGTGTGAATGACATGTGGGACCCACGTAGTATATCACTGTTATACTACCACTCTGTATTTTTCTTTTGATTTGATGAAGGAATACTTGAGGAAATGAGGAGTAGCTACTGAAAGAGCTTGACACGCAAAAAGCGATTTAACAGCGACACGTTTTACCACGTTAGGGATATATGGTCACAGCAGGAACACGTACATAAGAATGTGTACAGTACAGGTCTGATGGAGTTTGGGACTCACCAGCTGAGCTTGCAAATGAATGTGTACAGTACAGGTCTGACGGCCACGGAGTATGAACGGGGATTCCCGTGCTCGCCTGCAACTGCTAGAGATTCCAATGACTCTGGTGCAAACCAATGGTGGTCTCGAGCCTCCACGCTTTGTTGGTGTGTTCGTGCGTGCTCTCTTGTGTGCCCCTCGTCCCGGATTTATATACATGCAAACTCCCATCCACCTAATTAAGACAATTGCAAGATACTAGTATTATGCAAATAACATTAGCACCCCTTCTTCCTTTCAACAATTAATAATTACACGTATTATCTATAACAACTATATATGTGAGACCAACTACGAGTCATGGATGACTTCTCTTAACATGCAAGAGATTCACGTCATCATCCACAAGCAGGGGCGGAGCTGGACCACATTGATGCCTAGGGCCACTTAGTAGAAGTATTGGGCTAGATACACTTAGGCTCTTATACTACAGTTGCTACACTATAGGAAATTCTACCCCACGCCTAGGGCCAATGCCCTAGTGGCCCTACCCTCTCCTCCGCCACTGTCCGGTGGATCTTCTCTCAATATGCAAGCTGTCCATATCAACATCCACTAGAAGCATGAATTTATGTTTTCTACCGATTTTCCGCAGCTAATAGTAATCATGCATGCATTGTGTTAGTATTTGCGAGTATCATGCTACAAATTTCTAAGTAGATCTCTCTCAATAAAATGAATGCGTATTCATCTACATTGTTGTTTGCAAAAAATGTTGTGATGCAATTGTTTTAGTATTTCTATTTTCAAATTATATTTTCAAATTTTATAAAAATTCCTGCAGCAACACACGAGGTATCACCTAGTATTAGCAAAAGATAAGTTAATTATCTGCCACGAGTAACGTGGCCGTGGCCACTCACTATCATATCGTGGTAAAGCCCCTAGACGTGGGCTACGATTGGTTCCAAGAGCCGCGTTGCTCGTGATGAGCTAGATTCCATCTCCGGGCAGGAGCACCTGGAGCAGGTGAAACGCAACACTGGTTGTGCATCCTCCCAGAGAAGTCGGGGTTAAAAAAAAGTTAGTTTCCGACATATTGCCGTGTGAAATCCACCGTACTTCTTCCATTCTAAATTGTATGTTGTTTTAGTTTTTTCAGATATATAGATTTTGCTATGTACTGGATATAGTGTAGGTCTAGATACATAATAATATCTATGAATCTGAAGAAGTAAAAACGACATACGATTCAAACAGTAGTAATATACAGCAGATGTGATACAAAGATGGATCAGTCTCTGCATACACTGCTAAGCACAAAAACCTCACACGCAGTTGCGTACCTCATCACACGCTTAAAATTAAGCTCACGTAGCACGGCCACAAGGCACCATATCATTTGTGTAAGATAAGATAAGAACACGTCTTTGATTGGCGGACATACTGATAAGCAAGGTAACTAGCACTCCCAAACACCAGCATTAGCAAGGCAATCAAGGTAGCCACACATTCACACTCCACCCAGCTGCGATGCGAGGTCAGGTCACACTCACAGACATCATTGAGGGAGAAAAAAAAGGGTCCAAATCCCAGCAATCCAATCGTACCGTGACCATTTTATTACAAAGGATGGAAATCAAGCGAAAAGCAGCTTAAAGCCCAAAAAGACGAAAGCGCGCCGTGCTTTTGCATTTTCCTTTAGTCTTTTTAAGAATCCCAGGGAGGGAATGCCGTATGAATAACAACCAAAAGATGGATGAACCAAATGGCACTCACCCAACATCCCTTTATATTTAGAACGGTTCAAGTCGCTTTCGACCTGCACCTTGAGACATCTTTTGTGAGAGACCGGTCAAGTAAGAATTGCATCATTTTAAAATGATTTCTTTCAAAATTGTGCCATTGCAGAAATGAATTCCAGTAAAGAAAAAATATGAGAAATTTATTTTCTTTTGGGAAGGGGAAATGTAAATTATGTAGCATAGTTAGCTAACTTTCACTAAATATTCGTACTAGTAGTAACGCTATAGCACTGTGCACGAAATAATAATGATTAGCAAAATATGTTGCACAGGATGACATGAACATGCTAGGGGGGTTGCTTCATTGACCTGTATCCTAACATCCATGCCAAAATGCAGAAACGAAACTGCCTTCAACAAAGTCAGAAGGCAACCGGATATTCCATTTCTTACAACTAGAAACCCAGTGCACCCAATAATTTCCCTTAGAGCAAACCAGTATTGTTGCCCACAAAAGCAATGAGATATGTTGCCCTGATATCAAGAATCACCAATTTTGTCACCACAAGCTTTAGGATTCAGTGTTGGGAAATACAATCACCTCAAAGAGATAGAGAATGGGAGGAGCAAGCAATCATACCAGAAAGGTGGCCTGCGTATGCTGTCCTTATATTATCTAACAAATCTAGTACTCGATGCTAATGCCATCCAATTCATGAACCTCTTTGTTTCTTATAAGGGTGTCCATAAGTTTTTCGTTGGGCTGCTTTTTCTTGAAGCCTTATATGCCTATTTGTACAGGATATAGTAAAGCAAAGTCCTAATTTAGGTGGGCTGTCAGTCATCTCCCCTAAATGCTGCTGCAGGGAAAATGGGTATAGGTAACTCAAATGGTGATGCACTTGCAGCCATGCACTTCTTTTTTTCTGTTTGTTGAAAAGGTGCAGATATAGCCATGCACTGCCACACAACAATATTATCCATCTAATCAATCATAGACTGGACCAAGACATTAAAAACTCCATTGAGTATTGCTAGGTAAAATTAAATTTTCTAGCTTTACCCCGTCACCTTTACCAAAATTTCTCATCAGTTCAGTGGACTACACAGATTGCAGTAAACTCTACTATTCGAGAATTCTACCATGTCAAATCACCAGTGAGCAAGGGGATCCTTTACATACACAAGTCCAGAACCTACCTTGTTGGAGATCAAACGAGTGATTGTACCAACAAAAGTGTTATGGCAGTTTGCACTCATTGAGGCATTGAGCAAACAATAATTGAGGCACCAGAAGACCAGTCGGGTGCCTTGACAGCTGGAAGGAGTGGCAACAGAGGATATGGCAAATCATGCAGATCATGTCTGCTTCACTGCTTGTATGTTACACATTTACCTTCAGCGCCTTAAATCCATTGCCAGTCTTTGCTTTTTTCCTTCAGCACCATTGCCAGTCTTTGCTTTTTTTCCTTCAGCGTCCTTCAAACACAGATCAACCAGTACTATGCATAGTCCTTCAGGACCTTCTTGCTTGTACATTGCGTTACCATTCACTGAGTTTAACTTGGGATCCATAAGTTGTCTTAGCAAGATGCCATTGTTTCTTCCAGAACTATGCATTGTTTTGTCATCAGATCCTGGAGTCACCAGAAGAAGGTGATATAAAAGAATTGTCAGCGTATAATAAAGCTTAGCCTAATTTACTGTACAGTAAATTTGAAGTTTTGTTGACCGGTAATTAAAGTATCTTGCAGTTTTGATAAATGTCCATGTCAAGACTGATAAAATATGTAACGTAGTGTGACACTCATTGATACTAAACCAACAGATGAAAGGATTTAAGCAGCAATGAGTAGCATTATGTGATGTGATGTAATATTCTCATATCTCAAAAAGAATCTTTAGCTGCATTTAATTTTGTACACCAAAAGAAAAGTACTGAAATGTTGTAGCTTGAATGGTGAGTTCTTTATTTCTCAATGGTCTGACTAGTGCTCCGATCGGAGTTGTAGATTCTGTTTTCTTGCGTAATTATAATTTTATGTGCTAACAAGTTGGGAGCATGGTATCTGCATATCATTAGAGGGGACATTGTGTTTCAAGAATGAGGTAGATCGTATGTTAAACATGGTGTCTCTATGCATTAGGAACTACAGACCTAAAGGAATCCAGCTCAAACTTTCTTTTTCTCGCTGCCGGTAGTAATATGTCCTGAGGTAAAGTAATTTGGAGTCACACTCTAGTAGACAGGAGGTCGCAACGAACAACTCAACAGGTCAGAAAACAAATTGTTTTTGAAATAAGAAAACAAATTGTTTTTGAAATAAGAAAACAAATTGTTCCTGGTAATCTTCACATAAAGAAAATGCCTCCAAAACCATAAAAATGATAGTCCTTGCTAGTGGTTTCTTTCTTTTCCTAAGCCAGGATGTCTAAGGAGCTTAAAATTACAAAGTTGATTTCAATTTGACATCACAAACAACACAGATGGAACAAATGATAGCCTAGGAAAATACCACATCCTGGTAAAAAGTAGAGACCAGAATAATTTTCTTTCCACAAACACATAGACGGTTTCTACAGTTAAAAATTTCATGATAGTCCATGCAGAAGCCGGAAGATAGTTGAGCCTTAATAAAATGTATATAGAGCAAACAACTGTAAATTCAGATTAGTGCAGTCTATTGCAACCGGAACAAACTCTGTACATTATTGGTTGACATGAGATACCAAAAGGTACTCCATCTTATGAGAAAGTACTTAAGTTAACAATAATTGACGCCAGGAGGTATCGATACCTCTTGGAACCTCTTGAGGAATGTAAAATAAAGTTCTATAACTCAAGTACCTAGCTTACCTCACACAAGCCGTGAAAGATTCCAGTGGTTTTGAGGCAGAAAAGACCATTTGTAGAACTCAATGGTGATTTACTTGGGCTGCACCAAATACGATGCCCATACCTCATCAGATGGAGGGGGTGGCTGAACCCAGTGGCCAGGTATACGGCTGCAGGCAGGTGCAATATGCACAATTAGGGAAAATATTATACAATAATGCACCACAGCACTGAACTATTCTATTACTCCATCTTTGCATCAGTTACATGCTGTTATATATAGGATTAGATGATATTCAAGCAAAAACAATGAACGGTTATGTTAACTTATATTCTTCCAGCAGCAATAAGATGAAGCTATCATAAGAGTATCAGACTTGAAAATTGAGGACACAACAATGCATCAACACCGATGCAGTTGAAAGCCTAGAAGATGAGTTGGAACATAACAAATCCCTATGGAATCCCTCCTATTTCCTCCAAAATTCCTTTGGAATCACTCCACCACAAGCATGGTGTATCCACTACCAAAGATGTAGATGCCCCTTCTTCACAGTGGAATTCCTAGTTTAGAGTATACATCATACTGGACACTATTGCATAATGAAATCCTCCTGACGTTAACCTTCCTTTCATCTTGTTACATTTAACTAAAAAAGTCCACAAACCATAATTGCACAGAAATTTCAAATTAGTTAAAGAGATTCTTGTTCAATGAATCTAGCTAACTCGAAGGAAATTGCTTCAACCCTAAAAGTCTTACCTTCCTCCAGGTCTGATGAAAGAATCCCACATTCTGCGGACCTACAACAGAGGCAATATAAAGACAAGTTGACTGAGTAAATGTATTGATTAGTTGCCCATGCCATGAAGTGAAAATTATCAAGTTATTTACAGTCTTATACATGATTCATTGAAGAAAATACTCGCACAAAGTTCTGAAGTTGGAATAATTACCTCAATGAGTGTCCCCATATCATAGCTACTTCCATGATAATAATGGTAGAACTCAAAAGGAAGATTGCTTACAGGGTCATGATGTCCATGCCCTTTTTCCTCAACTTTATGACCTTCATGTTCTGTTTTCTGACTGGCCTGGTCATTTTTCTCACTTATCCCTACATCTCCCTGGTTCTTGTCTTCTGTTGGTCCACTTTTAAATTGCTCAGAACCATCTTCGTGACGATTTTCATTCTGTGGAGCCTTCCTTGACTCCTCAGCAGTCAGAATAGCATCCTTAACAGCATCAGTCCGAGCAGCAGTGGCAGCTTGGCGCTCCTCTTCCTCAACTGCAGCCTTAACACGCTCGAGATATTTATCATCCTCTTCTGGAAGAAAATGACCTGCAACAAACAAAGAAACCATGCATCCATCATCTCTCGTAAGACACTGAAGTAAATGGAAAAGGAAAATCAACACCACCAATGCAAAAAAGTAAAGTTTGCAGTCTTGCAAAAGCCTGTGAGCACACTGGCATTCCTAAAAGTTTGCAGTCTTGCAGAAGCCTGTGAGCACAGTGGCATTTCCAAAAAACTGCACTGGTAGGAACATATAAAGATGGGCACATATATCGTATTGCCAACATGGATAAGGTATCATTTTCTATTAAAAGACAAAAGGAGGGTTGCTAGGAATGTGTCCTTTCAGCATGCATTTGACGGAATCTGAACAATATAGCTAAGTTTTCAAGGTCAGAAAACAATGTGATAATAACACTCCATCTGTTTGACTTTTATTAGGTCCAGAATTGGTGTTTCACAATGTATATGCTTTCAAGGAAGAGAGAGTGAAATATTAAATGTTACAATATGTATTGACATAATTAAAAATGACCCATTATTTCCTAGATATTGCACCTCATTAATTTGTGATCTTTACAAGATATATTATGTAAAAAAGAGGAAGGTAAATAAAGAAATAGGTAAATAGGAATATCTCACCTTGCTTCTTCATTTTTTGAACTCTTATAGAACGAAGTTCCTGAAGTTTCTCGACCATTAGGGCAAGCTCGAGCTGGAAGTATCAGATTTGCATGGGGGGAATTAGTTTATTCAGAAATCAGAATCAAGAATATGATGAAAACATCCATAGAATCATTAGCACATTAAATTATAAAGAAAGAAAATCGAACGGCTACTCGGTTATTCATGAAATGATTGCATAATAGCTCTGAAGATAAAGCAAGAAACTACGTGAATGATAGCACATAAGGTTTGTTGCACTGTATCAAAGACAGGTATAGAACAGAGGGTTCCTAAATTCATAGGAAAACAAGAGAAATATCACAAGATAGGAAGACATAACTTAAAGGTTGCAGCTAAACTTATCCGTACAAAAAAAAAAGTATTGGGTTGTACCAATATGGCAATATTCAGTACAATGCATACATGTGCTTGCAGACAACTAATAAAAGACATCCCTGAACAAGCTAGAGAACTTTCACAGCACACCATAGGAATGAAATTTGTTCCATATTACCTCAGATTCTAGGCGCTTTCTTTCCTCATTTGCTTTCTTTCTAGCAATCTGCTTCATGCTTTCCACCTGGTGTTTACATGTACACAAATGAATCAGTTAATCATGGAGCAGCAACGCTGTCCTAGTTCAAAATTTCCCCAACAGCAAAACAAAATAATCCTAACAGCAAAACAAAATTTCACACAAATGAGAAAGCACCTTCCGCTTAGCAATGTCCTTGGCTATTTGCTTAGCCCTCCATTCATCAGCTTCCTGGTCAATTCTGTCATAATCTGCAGATTCCTGTGCAACATCGACAGAGGGATGTCATCATATAGTTGGATTTTTGGCTGCTCTGAAGGAATGCCTTCATCACAAATGCATAAAACCGTAAAAAAAAATACAACGACGAGTGCTACCTTCTGGAAAAGCTCTGCGACATGCTTTCTTTTCCTCTTCCTCCACCGCTTATTCCTCTTGGCTTTCTGCAGCTTCTGAACTAACCTAACCATTGCCGACCTTTCCTCCCAAGGGCCACTTTGGTTAATTGCAGATGAAATAGGTGCTAGAAGGTGCTGAAGCTGATGGCAAAGGTAATTAGCCGCATCTGTCGCCATCGACTCATGAGTGTCCTGACTAACACCCATAGATCTAGCAAGCTCAACGAAACGGAGGGGCTTGTCTTCCGAAGAATCACCAGACGCTGATGGCAGTTTCTCATCAGATTCCTGTACTGCAGTAGCATCACCGGAATTTCTAGCCGCTGCGATCTCCTCGAGCTCATGTATCCTGCCAGTCCAAATCCTTAGTCAAGACAACAATGGGGGCGTACGTAACAAAATTACAGGATCATCAGTATTTTTCAGGGCATCCTTTAGGAAATAATAGGAACTCACAGCACGCTCGAAACGTCGATGGTCTCTTGCAGCTTCTTCACATGGTCCCGCACATTGTCGCGCTGCCAAAAGGAAACGGCGGGCGAAGGCGGGGCCGGCTGCGGCTGAGGCTGCTGCTGCTGCCACTGCCACGGGGGAGGAGGCTGCAGGGGACGAGGAGGAGGCGCCCCGAAAGCATTCGGCGGCCGGAACATACTGCACAGCCGGTTCGGACGCGCGTCGGCTGCGAAACGAGGAATACGAGGGCAATCAGTCGGCAGAGTGGCAAGCACGGCAGCGTCCGCCGCGCGAGCGAACCGGGTGGAATCATTCACAATCACCGCTCGAAGGTGTTTAGGGGAAGCTGAAACTGACGGAGCAACGGAGCAATCGAGACTTACCGAGAATGAGTGGAGTGGCCCGGAGGAGGTGCGGCGCCTGGAGGCGGACGAGGTGCCTGGGCCTCCGCAAAAGGGGACGGCGGCTGCTCGGGCGAACGCCCGCGGCGGCGGTGGCGATGAGCGGGCGGGTGGGGGGATCGGCTGCGCTGCGCTACACACCAGTCTGAAACGGGAAAGGGGGGAGAAGGAAGACTCGAGGCCCCAGCTAGGCTGCGTGTGCTCGTGCGAACTCTTGGTCTTGGGCCGTCTCCCCTCTTGCTTGCGGCCTTTGGGCCTTGTCCCTCTCCCCCGAGCGATGCAGGCCGGAATGTGTTTATTGGGCCAAGTTGCTACACAGGCGGGCATTATCTCGCAAGATGAGGGGGCTTTTCTGCAAACAGACGTTCGGCTTGGGTTTGGTGGGTCCGTCCGCGGCGGACGCGGGCGGGGGCACGCACGTTGCACGTGAGAGTGAGATATTTTCTGTCCCGGGCTGGCCCACCTCGCTCCACGAAGCGCGCTGCATGCATGCCGCGTAGCCTCTCAGCCAGTCCCGCGCGGGCACGTGGCATCCGATCGCGGCTCCCCTGATTTTTTGAGCTAAGCGAGTGACGTGGCCCGTCAGTTGGCACCGGAACAGTCTAGGAGAGGCCACGCCCTCCAAATAATGCAGTGACGGAGTACATGATTGTGCATGTACTGTACACGCCACGATTGTTATTTTCTTTTTATTTTACGCGTCGACGACGACGACTGATCAGTGTCGTCGTAGTTCGTTTATTGGTCGATGTATCCTCGCTCCGCTTTTTAACGTGTCGGAGTGACGACAACGACAACCCACACACATTGAGATCGATGAACGAGAAAGTTATTGGATGATGGTGGTAACCCCCGGCGGCGGCGCGCCGTGCATACGCACCCCCATGCAGGGGCGTAGTCAGGATCCAACCATAGAGGAAGCCAATCAACTATGGAGGAAGCCAAACAAGCTAAATTCATAGTAAAATGGAGTGATTTTTTTGCTGTTTTTCTCAAAATTTTTTTGAATTTTGAACACTAAATGTGTTAGAGCAACTCCAACAGCTTCTTTAAACTGCTTTGGATCGGTAAAAGAAAGAAAACGACGATAATTTTCCTTTCCAACAGACTCGATAAAATAGAGTTTCGTTATCTCGCTCGCAAAATCCTCTAGCCCGCTCGTCAAAGATGGAAAAAGGCGCACCTCGCTATCGCTCTCCCGCGCCGAGGTCGTTGGCTTCTGGCAGCCTCGTGGGGGTCAAGCTCCCAGGTTGAGGCACGGGCTTGCTCGGCGCAGCCCCTGGTTCAAGCTCCCGTGCGCCATGGCCGCCGACCAGAGCCACGAACGTCGTCGTCGATCTCCTCCATAAGTCCGTCCTGATTCAATTGCTTCGACGGAGAGCACTCCCACACCATCCCCTACCTCTCCCAAGCCTCGCCCCTCATTTTCCTTGCCCGAGCGAGCTCCCCACAAGCTCGCCGGCCTCCCGTGGCGCCCATGGCCCTCCTTTTCCACAGCGGCTCACGCCGGAAGCCCCAAAATCGAATCTCCTCTCCCTCATCTCTCTAACCATGCCCTCGGATTTGAAAACGGTGGACTGTAGCTCGATTCCCAAGAAGCTCCGTGAGCCGCCATTCACGCTCGTGAGTCGTGATCCTCTCGTACAGGGGTGGGGGTGATAAAGAAGATGACAGGTGGGTCCCATGTGTCATTGAGTGGTTAGTAGGATTTAGAAAATAGAAAATAGCTAGTCTGTTGCATTACTCAACAAAATTATGAAGTTTTCTATTTTTACAAAGAGCTAAATCTTCAAATTTAAATAGAAAAATAAAGCATTGGAGTTCTTGGTCATCCGGGAGCGGTGGGGGGTGGGGGGCCTGACCCCTGCTCGCCCCCCTTGGCTCCGCCCCTGACCCCATGGATGGGCAGGCGGCGCCGACGTACGGCCGGTGTCACTGTCGCGTGTGCTCTGCTCCGTCTGGGTCTTTGGCAGCAGGTACGGAGTACTCCACGTCGACTGTACCGTACGTGCAAGTTGCGCGCATGCAACATTCTACATGGAGGTGCCGCCGCCGCACAGTGTGCATGCACCTGCATCATCATCGTCTGGTTTTTGTGGGCGGCGGTGGTGAAAGTGTTGTGAAACTGATCGATGCCGCAGAGCCGCCAAAGTTGGAGAGGCAGTGCAAGTCCCATGCTGCGCCTGCACGTTTTGGTTCTGCACAAAGGCTCAAGCCCTTCCTACCGCTGACATTTTCATACAAATTCGAGGTGGAAGAAGAGGAGGGAGAAAGTTGGGAAGAAATGAGAGCACAGTAGAGATATCATAAAGAATTTAATCCTTATAGAAAATGTTTATACGGGAGTCTTTATTATAACGAATATAAGTATGAAATTTGAATCCTACGAGAGTTTTGGAGAAAAATAAGCATGAAATTTGACCCCTCATGCCGTCTCTCCCTTTTTTTTTGTGTCATCTTGATTTTTCAGTATTCTTCCCGTACAACATTCAAATAAATATCCATTTCATGAGAAAAAACATTCGAATAAATATCTGTATCTTGCTCGTGATCTAAGATTATTCCTATAGGATTTCAAAAGCGTGCACACCTCCTCACTCATGTGTATTTCTTGTTCATTCCTAGCTAAGTGTTAATATAAGAATATTGCTTTTTCAAACGATGCTCTATCATCTCACCGTTGTTTGGTTAATTGTTTTTTGCTTATGGTGGAACTTATGTATACATCCGCCCTGATTTGAATCCCAACTTGATGTTTTTTCACGAAAAAGATTGGTATTATTATTTCAGTTGATCTCAGTTGATGATGATATTAATTATGCTAGTAATTAACCGGTGCAAGTAATGATCTCATTATTCGCATCATCACTACAATGTTTGAGAAACGCCTTGGCGGCGCCTATTCACGATTCCCTCAAAACCGGAGGCTCTGGGCAGAAGAATGCCGCCACCTCTGCAAAATCTGCAATGGGCGCGCACCACCGCAGCAGCCTCTATCGCCGTCCATTTTCTTTTTCCCTGCGGCCTGCTGCTGCTCTGCTCTGCTCTGCACCACCGCAACACCGCTGCTGCTATATCACACGTACGCAGGCCGCGTGCCGGCGCCCCATTGCTGGTGCTTCCCGACGACGCCGAGCAAGAGAGAGAAGAGAGGGAGGAAGGGCCGAGAAGCCAGCCTAGCTGCTGCGCGCGGCAAGGAGGAGGAGCAGCAGAGCCCCGCCACTCGCGCTTCCCCCTCCGTCTCGCCTCACCACCCGTTTCGTCGCTGCCGCCGCCGCGCGCGCGCGACGCGCTACCCTAGCTGATTTCCTTTCTCCCACCACCTCCCTCGCTTAATTTTAGCAAAGCCTGCAACCAGCTCGCCCGCCCGCGCCCGGCCCGCCCTCTCCCGCACAGCTACCACAGGTTGCTTGCGCTCGTCGTCGTCGTTGGCCGGATCGCCGGAGGGCCAGCTAGCCATGGAGGGGAAGAGCGTGGTGATGTCGGCGCTGGGGATCGGGATCGGCGTCGGCGTGGGGCTGGGCCTGGCGTCCGCGCCCTGGGCCGGCGCCCGCTCGGCCTCGTCGTCGCGGGAGGGTGTCACCGTCGAGCGCATCGAGCAGGAGCTCCGCCGCCTCCTCGTCGACGGCGCCGAGAGCAAGGTCACCTTCGACGAGTTCCCCTACTACCTCAGGTTCGTTCGTTCCTTCCTTCGTTCCGCCGCCGCGGCCTTCCCCATCGATCCTGCACCAAGAAAACCAGCACCTGCTTGCTGGGTGCTTGAGAGCTCCTTTCGTGGCACTCTGCTCGACCTGCCGTTGCGTCACCTTGTGCTCCTCAGATCACTGTTTTTCCATGCGTTTTTTTATTGCTTTTCTTACGTGATTTTCTCATGCGCATACTAGATGAGGCGTGCAGATCAACTGCATACATTTTTTTCTGAAAAAAAAGAAGAAAATTAGAGGGAAAAGTATGCGCCATCTTCAGCGTTAGCAGGGGAACTCTGCCTCTGTACGATGTCGCTCATGACAGTGACCCAGATGATTTTCCAGCAGTTTCTATTCTAGCAGCAGATGAATTTGACCTGTAGACAAACAGATCTCACGGTTGGCTCCGTGTAATTAATTAAACAGCAACCACGGAAGGTGGTGACGAAAATGACCTCCCCTTCAAAAATTATGAACAGTTCATCCCATTTCTGAATCCCCCTCCTCCTCTTACTGGATGAGAAAATCAGCCATGGTATATTGGTATGGTGCCAATTTATTAGAAAAAAAAGGGGGCTGAATGTCAGGAAAAATCACCCAGCAGAACAAATAATAGTGAATTAGTGATGTTACTGGATAAATGATGGTTTGCACTTGCACACGCAGCGAGCTCTGTTTTCTCCCCTTAACCTCTGATTCCACTTTGCAGTGAGCAAACACGTGTGGTGCTTACAAGCGCTGCATATGTTCACTTGAAGCAAGCAGACATCTCCAAGTATACCAGGAATCTTGCTCCAGCTAGTCGTGCGATTCTGCTGTCAGGCCCTGCAGGTAATTGCCCTCAGTGCGAAAGTGAACAAATTTTCCTGCTTCAGACTAAGTTAAGACCAAGTTCCTGCTTGAAGAGCTTTACCAGCAGATGCTCGCCAAGGCGCTTGCCCACTATTTCCAAGCAAAATTGCTCTTGCTGGACCCTACTGATTTTCTTATAAAGGTGAGTTTGGCTGACACATGTTCCTGTTATTCCCAAAGTTTATTGGAAGTTCTAATGCAGTATCCTTCCTTGCAGATCCATAGCAAATATGGCACTAGTGCCAGCACAGAGCAGGTATGACCGTTAAGCATTCTGTAGTTACTTTCGTCCTGTCACATTCCCATAGCACCAGCTTCGCATATCATTGTCAAGCTTGATATTTTTCAGCTCTTCACAGATTGTGTCATCCTCGGCTAATTTCTAACTGGAGCATTTTCTTCTTGTCAGCCGTTTAAAAGATCAATATCTGAGACGACGCTTCAACGCGTGACTGGATTGCTTGGATCTCTTTCGATCCTTCCACAAAAGGAGCAACCAAAAGGTTACTTGAGCATTTAGTAATAATGCTGTTCAGCTCTTCGTTATTCCGCAATGTTTTGCTTGATGTTCAGTACTTTCAAACTGAATATGCAGAATGCAACTCAGTGTTGTATTCTCTTAGTCTGAATATTTAAACTTCCTCGGATCAGTTTTAGGAAAACTGCTTTGAATCAGTTGACTTCCATTTGTTCTGAATGTTACTGCAAATATTATTCTTATCTTTCAGTATGAAACTGAATTCAATGGCATCTGTAAACTGAAGAATGCAATGACTGAAAGTTGTTGTTTACTTTATAAATTTAGTTGTATATTTATTAATTCCTTGGGATTTCATCGCAGGAACTATACGAAGACAAAGCAGCATGACAGATGTGAAATTGAGGTCTGAAAAAAGTTAAGCCTTAATGTATTTGGAAATAAAAAGTGCTTTGCTAAATATAGACTAGAATTCATTTACTGTTTTTATATGATCCTGCCATATGGAACTTTCCAGGAGTTCTGAAAGTACGAGCAGCTTACCAAAGCTCAGAAGAAATGCATCCACTTCATCCGATATGAGCAGCCTGGCATCGCAAGGTCCTTCAACTAATACAGGTCATAAGGTGTTCTTTTGAGATACTTATAGTCGCACAGGACTGAAGTCATGTCCCTGAATAAAATTCTTGCTTTTACTGTTTACCTTTATGAGCTGAGTAACATTCTTGCATTAAACTGGACCATCTTGTTTTTCTAAAAGAAAATTGCCTCTTTGATTACATTGCCATATGTGTATACCTTAATGGCACTTTGCAGTCCTAGCTGCTTGTGTGCTTATGTGAAATAGTGGGTGTGGTATTAATTTATGACCCGCAAGGTAGAATTTGTCGATCCGATACCAGGGTTGTAAAGCACATAGTATTGATTGGTGCCTTAGAGGTAGTTTATTTTGTTATTTTTTCAGTCCATCTCATTACTTTTAGTACCACATTTCTATTATAACAATGAAGAATGAACAAATATACTTGGACATAAAGTGATTATCTGCAGGTAACACTGTGCATGCAAAATAGTTGAAAAATACACAAACAAGAGTATTCTAATCCTAATTGAATGAATATTGAGAAAATATACACATTAATGAGATCAGTTACCTTAGTAATTTTTACTGTGTTATTGCTTCCGCATTATGCACCTTTTCTGTTCTCATGATCTTTATGATAAACAATGCAGCTCCTCTCAGACGTGCTAGCAGCTGGACTTTTGATGAAAAATTTTAGTACAAGCACTGTACAAGGTTCTGCATTCAGTCTCTAAAAAGTATCCAATTGTACTCTACATAAGAGATGTTGAGAAGTTTCTTCACAAGTCCCCAAAAATGTATCTTTTGTTCGAGAAATTACTAAACAAGCTTGAAGGGCCAGTGCTTGTCCTCGGATCAAGGATTGTAGACATGGACTTTGATGAGGAGTTGGACGACAGACTTACTGTTTTATTCCCATATAATATTGAAATCAAGCCACCTGAAAACGAAAATCACCTTGTAAGTTGGAACTCGCAATTAGAAGAAGACATGAAGATGATTCAGTTCCAAGACAACCGGAATCATATTTTGGAAGTCCTTGCAGAAAATGACCTCGAGTGTGATGACTTAAGCTCAATATGCCTATCAGATACAATAGGCCTTAGTAAGTATATAGAGGAGATTGTGGTATCTGCAGTTTCATATCACTTGATGAATAATAGAGAGCCAGAGTACCGAAATGGAAAATTAGTTATATCTGCAAAGAGGTAGTTAGCATATCAGTATAGTTGTCTGTTGATCTTTACATTTCTTCCTCGGTTTGTGACTCTTTCATGGCACAGCTTGTCTCAGGCATTGGAAATTTTTCAAGAGAACAAGATGAGTGATAAGGACAGCTTGAAGCTGGAAGTGACTGCTGATGCCTTGAAGGTTTGTTCAATGGATGCTCCTCTGAGTTGATTATTATTATTATTATTAGCACTAAATACACATGATGAAAAGATAGTGCTGTTTAATCTTGTAATGATTTATATTACAGATGTACACTACTGAATAAACACATGATCATAAAAACTATTAAAATCAGTGGCCTCCCCTGTTTCCCCTCCAAAACTGCTAAAATCTACCTTACGAGGTTTTGTTATCTGGTTTGCCTACATTTCTGAGAAGGCTGCAAGTTGTACTGATATCACAGTAACTTTTTCTAAGTAATTAGTGCAAAAAGCTAAGTAATCAGTGCAAAAAGCACTAAGTAAATTCTAGGTACTGTAAAATGTTGCCACTGGTGTTTGGATTGTTACTGAGAAAGATGCAGCTGGTGTCTGGATTTATATGTCACAGACTGTTTAAAACCTTTTGCCATTTAAAACTTAGCAAATTGGCTAGGCTCTGTGGCTTGCCTTATTTCCTTAATACAAGGATACCTAATTTTTCCCGAGTATTCCAATTTTAATTGTCTAAGAAATATTCATAAAATGTGTTTATTGACATACCATACCCAAATACATAGGCTGCTGAAAAAGGAACTGCTCCGACTGCTGCAAAATCAGAAACAAAATCTGCAACTTTGCTGCCACCAGTACGCCCTCCTGCTGCCGCTTCTGCTGCCCCTGCTGCTGCTGCCGCTCCTGCAGTTGAGAGCAAAACAGCACCAGAGAAGAAGGATAGTCCACGTCCAGCTGCAAAAGCACCGGTAATAGCATTTTTGGTTGCATCTTTAAATAAGTAGTAATGTAGTATTATTATTGTCTGGTCTATGTTATCCTATGCGTGTCATGAGAAGCTAATTTACCAATCTGTGATTTCATTTTTGCTATCAGGAAGTGACACCAGATAATGAGTTTGAAAAGCGCATAAGACCGGAAGTTATACCTGCTAATGAAATTGGAGTCTCATTTGATGATATCGGTGCCTTGGATGATATCAAAGAATCCCTTCATGAACTTGTCATGCTGCCTCTTCGACGACCTGACCTCTTCAAAGGGGGTCTTCTTAAACCTTGCAGAGGTATATTACTTTTCGGCCCTCCAGGAACTGGAAAGACAATGCTGGCCAAGGCTATAGCAAATGAAGCTCAAGCAAGTTTCATAAATGTCTCGATGTCAACTATCACGTCAAAGTGGTTTGGGAAGAAAAAGAATGTCCGCGCATTGTTCACATTAGCAGCCAAGGTATCGCCAACTATCATTTTTGTTGACGAGGTTGATAGCATGCTTGGGCAGCGGAACAGAGCTGGGGAGCATGAAGCAATGAGGAAGATCAAGAATGAGTTCATGACACACTGGGATGGACTCTTGTCAAGACCAGATCAGAGAATTCTTGTTCTTGCTGCAACTAACCGGCCTTTCGATCTTGATGAGGCTATTATTCGTAGGTTCGAGAGGAGGTCTGTATCTTGTCCCTGGGATGTAGTAGCTATGTTTGTCCATCCTTAGAGTTTCTAACAGAACCATTCCAATGTTCTATGCCTAAGGTGTGTGCTCTTTCTTAAACAGAATCATGGTGGGTCTGCCGTCAATGGAAAGTCGGGAACTGATAATGAGGCGGCTTTTGTCAAAGGAGAAAGTTGATGAAGGGCTGGACTTTAAGGAGCTAGCGACTATGACGGAAGGATATAGTGGCAGTGATCTTAAGGTCAGTGACAGTATCACGAGACATGAATGCATGCCATCCACAAACCGATAAAAATGGAAGAAAAAAACCTATCATTCACTCACATTGCTCTGTAACAGAATCTATGCACCACGGCAGCATATCGCCCTGTGAGGGAGCTGATACAGAAGGAAAGAAAGAAGGAGCTGGTAATGTGATCACTACACACTTTAAGCTTTTTATTTACTCATGAGGAATTGTGTGAATTCACTATGTAACCTTTTTGTCCTCAATATCTTCAGGAGAAGCTGAAGCGTGAAAAGGGAGGAGCTGGAGCTCCATCGGATCCTGAAAAGAAGAAAGAAAAGGAGGAGCCAATCATTCTAAGGCCACTAAACATGAAAGATTTGAAGGAAGCAAAGAACCAGGTGAATCCATATTTTTGCTTAATTCAAGTAGATTTCAAAAGCACATTGCAGCGCATAGCGCTTGTCAACATGAAACTGAACTACTGATATAGTTGTAAAAAAACAAAGTTGCTAACTCCCCTGAACTCTCAAATACAGGTGGCTGCAAGTTTCGCTGCAGAGGGCGCCATAATGGGTGAGCTGAGGCAATGGAACGAGTCGTATGGTGAAGGCGGTTCCAGAAAGAAGCAGCAGTTGACATACTTCCTCTGAGTAATCTGGAATGTATGGACATAATTTGAAAGAGTAGAGTAGAGCACAAAACAGCCGTGAGGAAATATGGCTGAACATGTATAACAACATCAGGAGAGATGAGGTGTGTTTGTTAGGGGACAAGAAATCAGGCCATAAAAGCCGATTCCTGTTGTAGAACAAGGAAGAACAGTTCTATCTCCACCTTAAATTCCAGTTTGCCTGTGCTGGTTGTTGTATTACACCAATAATGTATCTATCTGCGGCGAAGATTGTTCTTTTTTCAATGTGGTTTTGCCTGGTCCCATTCCCAAAACGATTTTGCATAGGTTGTGGTCAGCCGCGAAATGGTTTTGGTCTTCTCTGATCTGATCTAAAAAAAAAGGTCTGCTCTGTGTGCGTATGGATCTTTTAACACGTTCGGTGAAACATCTGCGAAAACAGTTATATGTTCAAATTCAAACATAATAGTTAAGAAACTGTGAAACTAGCAACACATTGGCAGCATCAAAGATGCATGTTGGTGTAAATAGAGAAATGTATAAGGGCTCATATGTAAAAGAACATGAAGATGATAAGGAAGGGGAATTGGGGCTAGGCCAGACTGCCAGCCACCAGAAGCTTCCCAAAAAATCAACATGGTATACAGAGCTAGAGTTATGGCGAACCTGGCGATTCGCGGTGGCCAACCCCGTCGGAGCCCGTAGGTGTTGCGTGGAGGCGGAGGGGCGCGCGGAGGTGTGCAGCCGCGTGGCACGGGCGACGCTGGAGGCGGTGCAGCCCAAGCGCGCGCGGCGAGCGGAGGTGCAGGCCTGCTGCGGCTGCAGCGACGGCCCAGGGGCCGGGCGGGTGAGGCGGCGGCTCGCAGGCGGCGCGCGGCTCCCTGCCGGAGGTACGGAGGACGGCGTGCGACCCCGCGGAGGCGAGTGGGGCTGTCTGCTGCAGCAAGTGTTGGTGGTCCTGGAGGATTTGCTGCTTGTGAAGGTGGAAGAAGGTGAAGTCTGGACCTGCTGCGTGCACTCTGGAGCTGCTGTTGAGGTGATTACAGAGTTGCTGGGTGGCTGTTGAGAGGAAGTGTATCTGTCGTTGCTTTTGTGGTTGTAAAAATGAGTCCCGAAGAGTTGGAGGCAAAGAGGAAGGCTGAAGAGGATGAGGCGAAGAAGAACGCTGAGAGCAGTGGTGATAGCTCACTTGTTACAAAGAGTGAGATGATGAGTGAAATGAGGAGTATGATCCAGGAGCTCATGGGATTGGGTCTGATTGATGGCAAGGCGGATGCAGGCACGTCAAAATTGAAGTTGGAGCTTGTGCCAAATGATGTGAAGCTAGAGGGCAGCAAGAATTACTTGAGTTGGTCCAGGAGAGTGCGTGTGCTCTTAGGAGGTAAGGGAGTGGAGCACTATCTGGAGGAGACTTGTGTTGAGCCAGTCGATAAGCTCAGCACTGAGTGGAGAGTTTGGCATGCAACAAACTCTGTGATAGTAGCATGGTTGTTGGCATCTATGTCTCCTACTGTTAGTAAGAGGGTGGAAGCTATGCGTACTGCATCACAGATATGGAAGACTTTGAGTAACATATACTCTCGGAAGGGAAATGTGATGATGATGATGGAGATTCAGAGCAAGGCAGATGCAGTGAAACAAGGGGGAAGATCAGTGGAGCAGTATGCTAGTGAGCTTCAGTGTTTGTGGGAGGAGCTAGATCACTATGCTCCTCTCCAAATGGAGACTCCACGGGATGCCCAGGTTGTCCATAAGTGGGTGGAGGATAGGAGAGTGACTCACTTCCTGAAGAATTTGGATCCTGAGTTTGAGAGTAGGAGAGCTGCTTTCTGTCACCAGGAAAGTCTTCCTACTATGGATGAGGTTGTTGCAGCCATGATTGATGAAGAAAGTAGACTTCGGCTGATGAGTACTAACAATCCTGTGAAGTCAGCCTACACCACAGTGGCAGAAAGGGAGTGTTTCAACTGTGGAGAGAAGGGACATTTGAGCTATAATTGTCCTTCTCCTAGAAACTATGGTGGTAGGAGTGGAACTCGTGGAGGCCGTGGAGGTCGTGGCAGAGGCCGTGGAGGTCCTCTAGCCAATGTTGCGGCCCTAGAGAGTGGTTCTTGATCAGTCTTGCTTCCACAGAGAGGATGTTCCCTCTCTTGTCTTGAGGAGAACAGGTTAGCGGTGGGAAGAATGGCAGAAGATCAGGGCATCTGAGACCTCCAAATCCACTTCAGCTGGTTCTGTATTTGCTACATTTTTTCTCGAACACGCAGGAGAGCTGCGTATCATTATATTAAGAAGATGAGGGTTTAGGTTTTTAAAGGGAAAACCCAGCAGAAAACCCCGCATACAAACATAACAAACTAATCACTGTTACAAAAGGGAAAAGAAGGCGGACCACAAATCTGCACGAACTAAACTACAGAGCACGAGCAAGGAGATGAGAAAATCCTTTAGCCCCAGCAAAGCTCCATAGCCTAAGCTCCTCACCACCAAAGACAATACTTCACTCGAGACTTGGAGTGATTCCATCGAAAACACATCTATTTCGGTGTTTCCAGTTGACCAAGCGCCCGAATTATGATTGAGTTTAAGCCCCTTTTTCTTGACCTTCTACTCTCTTGCTAGCTGCCTCCCACCAGTCATCGAAGGACTCCTCTTCCACTTGTGGAGTTAGGATTTGCAACCCCACTCTTTGCGAAGTTGAACCAGACTGCCGGGTGAAGACGCAAGAGACTAGCAAATGGTCAATTGTTTCCTCATGCCGATCAGCGAGAGAGGCGGCTCGGGATGGGGCAGATTTCTCTTAGCAAGCCTGGCCGGCTGTCCAACACTTGTTGTGAGCCACCAGCCACATAAAGAACTTGCACTTACCAGAGCCAGCTTTTCCAAATTCTCCCAAGGACGGAAAGAGGTGCTCCAATGAACATGGACTCATAAGCGAATTTCTCCGAGTATTGTCCGGATGTGGAGAATTGCCATATATGAAGATCCTCAACCTCTCTGAAGCACAACCTCGGAGAGAAGGTCCCAGAGGTCAAGAAATTGCCAAGACAGCAGTAAGGGCCCCTTTTATATCTGAAACCCATCTCCGTCCGTGAGCGTCACCGTTCTCTTCCTTGCTCTAGCGAAACAAAGCACCAAACAAATGAGGAACAAGATGATCAAGTCACTGTCACGTGAAGCCACTGTCCGTCAGGCTGTAACGGTATTCGCTCCATTCCCAACTTCGTCTAATAGCAAGCGAGAAAAAGCTGCGACCGGGGATGAACATGGATGGGGAAGGCAGCCCAAGATTTGTCTTTTGCAACCGAGCCAACGCATTCGCAGAGCCCATCCGAGCTCAGAAGTTAGAAATGCCAAGACCCCGAGCCTGGGGGCCTTGTGACTTTGGGCGAGCCATGCAATGCCCTCCTCTCGCTTCCTTCCTCCCTCTCCAGAGGAAAGCTCTTCTGATTTTGTCAATAGCCTTTAGAGCCCAGGTTGGGAGGTCCAATGCCATCATCAAATAAATTAGCATGGAAGTTAGCACGAATTGCACAAGGATTTTTCTTCCAGCCCTTGTAAGCAGGTCAGCTTTCCATCCTGGGAGTTGATTTGCAATTTTGTCTATGATAGGCTGAATTTGAGTCAACTTGTGGGTTGAGAGGGGCACTCCCAGATACTTACAGGGAAATTCCTCAATTTGGCATGGGAGTTTCTCATGAATGACAGTCTTGTCTTCATCCTCACACTGAATGGGCAAGACACTGCTTTTATGCATGTTTGTTTTCAACCCAGAAGCTTCACCAAACAACTCTAAAAGTTGCAGCATTAAATCCAAATCAGTGGCTGAAGGGCACAAGAAGATAACAACATCATCCGCATACATGGATAATCGGTGCTGAATGGCTCTTCTAGCAAGGGGTTGCAACAAGTCCTCTTCGGCAGCTTTTTGGACCATGAAGCAGAGCACATCCATTACCAGAATGAAGAGCATTGGGGACAAGGGGTCACCTTGGCGAAGTCCGCGTCGATGCAGAATTGTTCTCCCAGGAATTCCATTGAGCAAGACCTGAGTGGATGAGGAAGCCAGCAGCCCACTCAAAATGTCACACCAAATGGACCCGAAACCCAATTTTCTCATGACTTCCAGAAGAAAAGGCCAAGAAACAGAGTCAAAAGCCTTTGTGATATCTAATTTTAAAAGGATACGTGGCTGCTTTTGTTGATGGAGAAACCTTGTCGTCTGCTGCACCAACATGAAGTTGTCTTGGATGAAGCGGCCTTTGATGAAGGCGCTTTGGTTAGGAGTGACCATCCGTCCAGCTTGCCACCAGATTGGTTGGCTAACATTTTAGTGACCAATTTAGCAAAGGAATGCACCAAACTTATAGGCCTGAAATCTTTGATGTTTGTGGCTTCTTCTTTCTTAGGCAGGAGAGTGATGTAAGCAGAATTTAGCACCTCAAGATGCCCCATCTTCCTGCTCCACACAGCCGAAATGGCTGCCATAATATCCACCTTGATAATAGACCAACAAATTTTGTAGAACTTTCCTGTGAATCCATCAGGACCTGGGGCTTTGTCAGATGGCATCATGCTGATAGTCCTCCACACTTCTTCTTCAGA
The DNA here is from genome assembly GCA_022644695.1 of Cenchrus purpureus. Lineage (NCBI taxonomy): Eukaryota > Viridiplantae > Streptophyta > Magnoliopsida > Poales > Poaceae > Cenchrus > Cenchrus purpureus. The sequence goes on from CP053466.1 coordinate 2,419,353, forward strand.
GAAGGGGGCTTCCAGGTTGGAGAGGTCAAAATTCGGTATGGCCAACTCTTCAAGATTAATAGTTACTTCCCTCTCCAAGCTTTCCCCAACAGTCAGAAAAATCAAAGATGTTCTTCTCTTTCTCTTCATGGTTGGTGAGAATCGCCATCCTCGACCAAAGAACTTACTGATGACATTCTTTCTCTTGCGGTGTCTTGCATGCAGGTGGAATAAAGCAGTGTTGGCGTCTCCCTCATTGAGCCAGGATATCTGGACCGGTACAGAACGCATACAGGTTTTCAAAATCGGAAAACCCAAGATTCGCCTCGTGATAGTCCTCGGATCGACGCTATCACGCATGTGCATTCATCATGAGATAAATAACACATACCATACATCGAAATAAAGCATCGTAGTACAATAATAATCTGAATATTACATGTCCCGATTATTCGGAGTACATCAATACCGCCTCTCGGAATAATGAAATAAGAGCCTACGCGTGTAGCTAGTCTTCAAAAGGTGTCTCCATCTTCGTGCATCTCCCATGTGCATCCTTGAGCGAAGCGCCGTGCCCCTCACCGTACATCCGTCGGCATTGTTGTCGTAGTCGACTGCACTCGCAAGCTCGTGGGCTATCCCCAAGGATCGGGATAGGTCCACGCCACCAACCGTATGCAAGCTTTAAGTGGCCTATTTCTAAGGGGAAAAGAGTATCTCAAGGTAGTAGCAGGGTTTCCTATGCAGAAGAAAAATAGAGTAATATCTCCATAAGTTCACCATATCCCATATCTCTCATCCTCATCCGGATACATCCGTTACCTGCATCACCGCCACCATCACCTATCTCCATCTAGGGTCGGGCGAGAACTCCCACTCCTCGCACCTCAATGGTTGCACCCGGATCCGCGAGGTAGAGGGAGCAACCTCCTCTCCCGAATACAACCACGGCTCACCAATCACACTCATCCTATAAGGGGAGGTAGAAATCCCAAAACGTAAGAGTCGGAGAAACAACGGCATGTCCATAACCGAGGACGCGCTATACGATAGATCTAAACTCGCAGAGCGTGTACACCAAGACCCAACTCGAATAGTACCCGGACGGTGCACGGCCGACCGAGCCTATCCTACCGGGCGAACACCTAGGAGTTACTTGCCCATCCTCGCATCCGGGTCTCGACGGTCCCCCGCAAGACCACCCTGTAATGTGAAAATGCCCCTGTGGCCACACGGAGTCGCACCGAGAGGGTGGACTCACCCCACCTCTCCCCACCGATACCCCCGCTATCCTCGGCGGTGTATGGTACCAAGACTTGCTAGGGTCGAACGGCCCTATCCCCACTCTCGGCGAGGTGGTGTGTACGAAAGTCCCGTAACAAAGTGACCCACTCGGTTTCGCATCGGGCGAGCTCATATCCTCCAAGTCATCACAAAATCCCCAACACCGTGCTCCTAAAACGGTGTACCCCGCCATAGGTACCAACTCGGGCAACGTCCGAGAAGACGATCCTCGGCCCCGATCCCAGATCAGTTGTCTCGAGCTCACCCCGCCAAAATATCCCAAAACGCCTTCTCCCGCCGGCTTTCCCAACACACGCCAAGAAACTACCACAATAATCCCAACACATGCATAGCAAGCTCAGACAACAATAAGCTTAAGTATAGCAGGGTAGTAGGTCATTCAAGGACAAGTAAGTAAAGAGGCTATGCATGGGTTCATCATATCCATCTCTATGCATTAAATAAAGCACTAGCAGTTCTAAAATAGCCATGCCTAATGGGCATTCAAAGTGGTCGCGTGAATGAGAGGTCGCCGTCGTAGTCCCGGTTCAGCTCTCCGGCCCTAGGCTCCTAGAAACGATTTAAAATAAATACGCTACTAGATAGCAATAAATCCAAGATAAAGAGCAAATAAGATCCAAAAAGAGGCAAACTCTAGTCTAGCACGAGTTTGGGTTTTTAGAAGATTTTCGAAGAAGTTTCATATTTTTCGAGCTAAACGGATTTATTATGAATTTCCAAAGATAAAATACATTTCAAAATTAAAATACGCATATAGACTCTTAGCTAGCTATAGGGTAGCTCAAGAGGTGGCGTGGCCCGCCACGTGGATCCCGGGATGGATCCGCCGCGGGCGCCTGTGCCTAGCCGTGGTTGGTGGGCGCACGGATCCCCGGATTCCCGTGGTCACGCGGCGCCGTGCGTGCTAAAACCCGGGGTTTTCCTCCGCGTGAAGGTGCTCGGTGAAATGCCCGGCGGCGGCGTGGCGGCTCACCGGCGGCGAGGCGCTGGAGGCCAACAGATGGCCGGAAAAGGACGAGGGAGCAAGGCTCGCCCGCCCCGGGGGAGCCTCGCCAGAAGGCGGCCGGCGGCGAACAGGAGCGGCGGCGGCGCGCGGCGGTGTGGGAGGTCGCCACGCGGCGCGGCTAATCGATGCCCAGCAGCCTCGGTGGATGGGTCCTAGGGACGCAAAACACCCAAACCGGGCTTTTCCCTAGGTCGCCAGAATGGCTCCCGCCGCCGTGGCGGAGCTCTGGCGATGGCGGCGCGTGTGCGGCGCAGCTCCGGCCCGCGGGGTGGCTCTGCGCGCGCACGGTGACGGGTGTCGTGGCGGTCGTGTCGCGTGCTTGTGTGGGTGGCGCCGTGCGTGTGGGAACGGAGTCGAGCAGGCGGCGGGCGCCGCATCGAGCACGACGGCGGCGTGACACACGCGGCGAGGTGAGGATGGTGCGGGTCGAAGGAAGGCGGCGTGTGCGTGCTTTCGCGGCGGCAGCGGTGGCGTTGCACAAGAAAGCATCCCACTGCACGGCGGGCATCACCAGGGCCGGCGGCGGCAAGAGCGGCGGCAGACGGTGATCGCGATGCGCCTCGGCTCAAGGCCGGGTCGACCACAGATGGGCAGGGAGCCGCCTCACCTTGGTGGCCACGGGCCGGCGTGCGGCGTGTGAAGCGGAGCAAGGTCGTCGGCGTGGAAGGAGACGGCGCGGAGCAGGAAGCAGGCGTCGCGGTACTTGGCTTCGCGGCGTCCTCGAGCTCCCACGTGCGGTCCTTCTATGAGGTAGGCGGCGAGCGGGCAGACCTCTCGGGTCTTCTTCTTCCTCCTCCTCCTTCTTCTTCTCCGGCAGGCGGGCGAAGTGGAACAGGAGGACTCCCGTGGCGGCTAGGGTTGGGAGCTTCCACGGCGCGGCCTTCTTATAGGGCAAGGCGGTGCGGGCCAGCGTGGACGGCGCGGATGGATGGCCCCTGCTGGAGCAGGCGCGGGCGGCGGGCGGGTGCTGGCCGCCGACGGTAAAGGGGAAAAAGAAGCGGGTGACGGGAGGAAGAAGAGGTGACGTCCGGGGCGACGTCACGCGGGTCCCACCTGGCGGCGACTCGGCGCGGTGCAGTGGTGATAAGCGGCCGGCGCTTGACGGCCGCTGTGGGCTGGAAAGGGAAAAGGAGAGGTGGTGCGCAGAGAAAAGAGAAGAGGGTGGTTCGGCGGACTGGGACTTTGGGCTCATGCCCGTAAGCTATCCTCCCTTTACCTTTTCTATTTCTTTCCAACCCTTTCTATTTTTAGATTCAAATTTGAATGTAAATTCAAATTTGAAATCCCACTCAAATAAACTCCAAATAAAACCAAAAGAACTCCAAGTTTCTCACACTAACATTTTTATATTTCCTAGAAATTTTATTTAGCTCAAAATAAATCTAGGAATTAAAGGAGAGAAAGGAAGACATCCTTAAATAAGTTGATAATCACTCAAATAATTCATCGAAAATTTTAAATCCACATTTTTATTAATTAACATTCCTCAATAAATTTGAGGGATGTTACAGACTCCCCCCCTCAAAAGAATCTCGTCCTCGAGATTAAGAAAATACCTCCGCCTCAAGAGGTGCGGGTACTTCTCTCTCATGATGACTCCTTCTCCCACGCTGCCTCTCGCCGGTGTGATTGCTCCACAACACTTTGCAGAGGCGAATGGTGGTGCTCTGGTAGCCTTCTCGCCCAATCCAATAATCTTCACGGGTACTCCAAGTACTCCAAGTTGTCTTGCGTGATCGATAGCATCGGTGGAGACATGTTTGTCAAGCTTTGGGTCTAGACACCTCGAGTTGCGATATATGTGGAACAGGGGTGCACTCCGGCAAGGTCAGACGGTAACTCCAGCCTATAGGCAAGTTTCCCCACCTTTGCCATGATCAGGAAGGGTCCAACGAATCTCGGGGCTAGCTTCCCCTTCACGTGGAACCTCTTCGTGCCTCTAAGCGGTGACACTCTCAGGAAGACGTAGTCACCGACTTGATCAAGGAGACATCCCTCCGCTTTGGGTCAGCGTAGCTCTTCTGTCTGCTCTGAGCTATCTTCAAGTTCTCCCTAACCTTGGCCACATTCTCCTCAGCCTCAAGAATGGAAGCAGGACCGAAGAAGATCCTCTCCCCCACCTCAGACCACATCAACGGGGTTCTACACTTTCTGCCGACAGTGGCCTCAAAGGGTGCCATTTGCAAACTCGCACGATAGCTGTTGTTGTCACGAGAATTCAGCGAGGCGACTCTTCTCCCAATCATTGCTGTAAGTCAACACACAAGCTCTCAGCAGATCTTCTAGAACCTGATTCACTCGCTCACCGTCCATCCGTCTGGGGTGGAAAGGTCATCGTGTAGTCCAAGTGAGTGCCCATCGAATCGTGCAGACTCCTCCAGAACTGAGCTGTGAACTGGGCACCACGGTCGGACACAATGGTGCGAGGTGCTCCATGCAACCTCGTGGATATGCTCAACGAGATCAGCCAACCGACTCACAGAGTACTTGTTCTTAACCGGAAGAAAGTGCGCTACCTTGGTCAAACGGTCCACTATCACCCAAATCGAGTCATTCCCCTTCTGAGTGCGGGGAAGACCTACCACAAAGTCCATACTGATATCATCCCATTTCCACTGAGGTATCGCAAGTGGCTGAAGTAGTCCGTGGTCTCGATGTTCCGCCTTCACTCACGGCAAGTGTCGACGGGCAACATACTCGCTATGTCTTTCTTCATATTCTCCCACCGAACCGACACTTGGTCTTGGTACATCTTCGCATCCGTGGTGAATGGAATATCGAGATTCATGTGCTTCCTTCGTAATCGTCTTCCTGGATATCCTCTCCACTGGGCACACATATGCGATTCTTCAACCATAACGTGTCTTGCTCATCAACGCGGTAGTCAGGGGCCTTGCCTCTTATCAGAAGATCTTTCACTTCCTCAATTTCAGGACACTTCTTCTGGGCTTGCCTGATCTGGTCTTCCAAGGTGCTTTACCTCAACTCGCTGAGTCGACCTTCCTCGATAATGTCAAGCCGCAATCGCTCCATCTCTAGGTACAACTCGTCGCTCCTTCGCACCATTAGGTTGTTGCAAGAACTTCTTCGGCTCAGCATCGCCACGACATTCGCCTTTACCCGGATGATAGTGAATGTCGAGGTCATAGTCCTTATCAACTCTAGCCATCTTCGCTGTCTCAAGTTCAGCTCGATCGAGTGAAGATATACTTGACTCTTGTGATCCGTGTATATATCACACTTGTTGCCCATCAAGTAGTGCCTCCATATCTTCAAAGCATGAACAACAGCCCAACTCAAGGTCATGCGTCGGATAGTTCTCTTCGTGTTTTCGGAGCTGCCTTGAAGCATAAGCAATCACTTTGCCTTCTTGCATCAAAGACACGCAGCCAAGACCTTGCCTCAAGCATCGCAAGACACCACAAAGTCCTTGTTGTCATCTGTGAAGGCCAACACGGAGTTGTGGTGAGTCGGTCTTGAGCTCTTGGAAACTTGCTTCACACTTCTCTGTCCACACGAATGGCGTGTTGTTCTTCAAAGAACTCGGTCATCGGCCGCAATCTTGGAGAAGTTCTCGATGAAACGCGATAATATCCACCATTCAGAAAACTCCCGATTTCATCACAGTCTTGGGCGCCCGCCACTTTGATACTGACTTCAATTTTGAGGGGTCCACGGCAACTCCCTCTCCGACAACACATGCCCAAGAAAAGCCACTTCCTCTAGTAACTCACACTTGCTGAACTTGGCATACAACGATTCTCGCTCGCCTTCTCCAAAGACAATCTCGATGCTCTTCATGATCTTCTGCAGTGAGAATACCAAGATGTCGCCAATGAAAACCACGACAAACTTGTCCAACTCGTCCATGAACACCTTGTTCATCATATTCATGAAGTAAGCAGGCGTTCGTCAGAAGACCAAACGATACAACAGTTGAACTCATACGCCTGCATCGGGTCACAAACGCGGTCTTGTAGATGTCCTCGTGGCGAATCTTCATCGATGGTAGCCCGATCAAGGTCAATTCATCAAGTACCGGCCTTCCTCAACCGATCAAGGTGTCATCAATGCGAGGCAACGGTACTTGTTCTTGATGGTTACCGCATTAAGAGCGCGGTAATCGACGACGCCGCTATGGCCCCATCCTTCTCTAAGACAAACATCACCGTGAAGCCCAAGGTGATGCACTGACGGATGTACCCTTCTCACGGAGAGCTTCCAACTCCTCCTTCGCTGCTAGCTCTAACTTGCCCATTCTGTAAGGACTCTGTGCCACAGGTGCAGTCCCTGGCACAAGGTTAATCACGAATTCCACGTCGCGGTCTGGTGGTAACCCCGGCATCATCGTGAAAGACATCGGGTACTCACAAACCACCGGAACATCAGCCATCGCTTTTGGTTGAGAGGTTGTACACAGTGGTACTTCCCGAGACTTTAGCGGCTCGAAGGTGATCTTCGTTCCCTTCGGGTGCATCAAGGTTACTTGTCGGGGTGACGAGGAGATTACCCCTTTGTGAGCGGTGATCCAATCCATGCCCAGAATAACATCAATCCCGTTGGACTTCAGTACGGTCAGATCTCCGAGGAACTTGTGACCCTTGATGAACATCTCCACTCCTTGCATAGCAAAGTGCACCTAATATCTCCGAGCGGGAGCTCGTTATGATGGGTTTCTGACGGGAGTCATGGGGAGATAGTTTGTTTACAAAGTTAGAGGACACATAAGAACTAGTTGCACGATCAAAGAATCAAAGCCTTAGTGCCACAAACTAAAACTCACCGATCACGACGCCGAGCGTCGGTAGCCTCCTCCTCGGTCGGAGGTTGAGCCTCTTCGCTACTGGGCCGGGGAGCACTGAGGTGGCCTCCTCCTCGAGCCGGGTGCCTGGCAGGTGTAGCAATGCCTTCTTGTTGGGCAACAGACGACTTGTGGCCTTGCTTGCCACAGCGTAACACGTGAAACCTCGTGCCGGGCCTCGAGCCTCGGCGCTCTGCGCGGTTGTAGCCACCACCACCGCTGCCGGTAGTTGCTCCTTCCTCCGGGTATGGTGCACGGTTCCCTCCAAGCCTCGTCCGGGTTGGTTGTTCCCGGCGGTAGCTCCCGCGAGCAGGTTGCTCTGTCCGCCTCCTCGGCCTCGGAAGGATCGGCCGCCATGGTCCCGATCTCCGAACCTCTTCTTTCCCTTCATGCGCCTCCTCATGCCCCCGCTCTTCCTCGAGCGCGATAGCCCTGCTCACCGTGTGGCGAAGGGACTTGTGCTCACGGCCTTCAAGCTCGGCGGAGACCATGGTGCAGCCTCGCAGAAACCGAATCGCTTTGTCATCGGTGGTGGTGTCGCCAGGGGCATAGCGCATCATTTTCATGAAGTGCCTCGCTCCTCCACCCTCATCGCACTCGAGTCATGGTGCGGAACTCCCGAGCCTTCGATCATGAGTTCCTTCAGTATCGCCACGGAACACCTCACGTAACTCCACCAGTGATGAATGCTGGGTTCGGGTGAGTCTCGAGTAGTTGTCCCACCAAGACTTGGCAGGACCCTCGAGCCGGTGGACGAGAGCGACACATTCCTCGGTGTAGGCGGTGAGGTCGAGCTTCGCCTCGATCACGCCGGAGCCACCATCGGCATCGAGGGATCGTCCGAGTAGCTGAAGGTAGGGGCCTTGACGGATGAACCTCTCGATCTTCTTGGCGAAGTCCTCCTCCACCGGGCGTATGCGGTTCCCACCGACTCGGTTCTCGACGGCCACCATCCTCCATCACCGTGGTTCCGCAGGGCCATCACCCGCCTAGGTTAGGCGGTGGCGGTGAGGTGCTTCCCCAGCCACGACCACGCCCACGCCACGCCCCGGGAGCCGGGTGTGGCGCAGCTCTCCTTCGGCTTCCTCCTCGCCTTGTCCGATGGGCGGAGGCGTGGTGGTGGCACCATATTGCCTCGACCACGCCCCAGACAGCGCGTCGTGTCCACGCCCACGAGCGCGCCCACGCCCACGCACGGAGCGCGCCACGCCCACGGCCACGGACAAAGCGGGCTGGCGGGGCTTGCTCTTCCTCAGCCTCAAAGGCCCCAACAGACGTCCGGACCTCCCGATCGACATCTTGCTGAAAAACACGACCAAGGGTACAAAAAAACCTCAGATACGTCTCTCACCAGCAAATTGAGTCTGATATACAATCACGAAAATATTTCTACTAATATAAATCCTACACTCAATGAGAAGAAGCAATAAGAACAAACAACTCCATTAAGACCAAACAACCAAAGATCCATTAAGAGTACATAGGTTCCTCGAGGTCGACTCAAGCCTTGGAGGTCACACACATCAACGATCTAATATAGCTTACAAGATCTCAAAAGGGTGTGCACATCTAAGTGTGAAAAGACTCATAACTCAACATGCAGGAGCAGGCTCTCGGCTGCATGGAATGACTCTTGGAGACTACCTACCTTACAACTCTACTCTTAAAAGCATGCTCAAGCTACTCGAAACGGGACTTCTTGTACCTCACTGGGTAACGGTCCTCATCGGGGAAGTCCTTGGGGAACATCCGCGACAGCCTGGAGTGAGCGGCCCTCACCTCGCTTGGTCTCCACCGGAGTGGCCATGTCGGCCGTGGGACACAGTGAAGCTTGAGGGCGGACGGGTGGAGCTCAAGGTCTCCTTGCGGATCGCTCACGACGCCGGGGGTAGCAGATCGTTGAGCTCCTCAAGCTCGCCCACCAAGTGAGTCGGCGTCCTCCCAAGTTCAAAGATCCGCTTGCACTTGTCCAACAGAACACGGAAGTCCCGTGAGTGAGGCGATGTTGGCGGTGTTGTTGTAGTGGTCCTCCACGAGCTCGCCACCCGGCCTTCTCACGAACCAAGTTGCGCCCCGGGCCGAATCGGGCATCCTTCCGTCCAGCTTGGCGAAGAGACGGTGAACCTAGCCTCCCCGCGTAGATCCTCCCGAGCGAGATCTTCTCCTCTCGAGCGGTCACCCTCTCACTCGGCTGAGCGCCAAAGAGTTGGCGTGGCGAAGTCCTCGCCGAGCCGCTCAACTCGGCCGGGCGAAGGGTGAGGTTCTCCACGAGCTCGGTGCGGGTGAAGCTCCTTCACTCCAGTGGTGTACTCCATCATGAAGAGTCCACTGCCGCCGCTCGGCGGGCGTGAGTGTCGAGGTCCACGAGGTAGCTCCCGTGGTGACGGCGTGTCGTCGGCCTCACGTGAGGTCCCCTCGAACAACCTCCTCCTCGTAGAGTGCGAAGGGTCTGGCAGTCCGTTCACGATCGGAGCCACTCGTAGTAGTCCCGAGGGATCGGCCTCGAGTCTCGTCCCCTGTAGACGCGTCGCGGTGCACAGCGGCAGGTGTGGCACGTGGCTGCGGCGGTGTCCTGGCCGTCGACGCTTGAGTCCAAAGTTGTGCTCGAGCATCCCGGGAAGCCTCGGAAGTGCGGGTGGGGTAGGACGGCCACCGTGCAAAGCACTAGTGGTCCCGACAGCGTGCGGACGTCCTCAGCGCGGTAGGTGACGTGCGTAGGGGGAATCCTCACCGAGGCGACCACCTCCAACCCAACGGCGAGTCCCTCCATGTGCTCCGGAGCAACTCCACCTCCTCGACGAGCCATCTCCGTGACACGGAAGAAATTTCTAGTTAGCGCAGGAGAGATAGAGCTTTTCAAAAGAAGGATAAGTTTTGTGATATAAGTCAAGAATGGTATATAGCAAAAGAGTTTCGTTTAGAGTCCTAATTTCTAACGACCATTTCTAAGGGCACGTGCTACGGTCAAGTATGGCTCTGATACCATCTGTAACGCCCTGGGTTTTCAAAATCGGAAAACCCAAAGATTCCGTCTCGTGATAGTCCTCGGATCGACGCCTATCACGCACGTGCATTCATCACGAGATAAATAGCATACCATACATCGAAATAAAGCATCAGAGTACGGCTAATAATCTGAATATTACATGTCCTGAATATTCGGAGTACATCAATACTCGCCTCGGCGAATAATGTAAACAAGAGCCTACGCGGTAGCTAGTCTTCAAAAGGTGTCTCCATCTTCGTGCATCTCCCACGTGCATCCTTGAGCGAAGCGTCGGCCCTCGGTCACCATCCGTCGGCATTGTTGTCGTAGTCGGACCTGCACTGCAAGCTCGGGGGCTATCCCCAAGGATCGGGATAGGTCCACGCCACCAACCGTATGCAAGCTTTAAGGCCTATTTCTAAGGGGAAAAGAGTATCTCAAGGTAGTAGCGGGGTTTCCTATGCGTGACAAAAATAGAGTAATATCTCCATAAGTTCACCATATCCCATATCTCTCATCCACATACGGATACATCCGTTACCGGATCACCGCCACCATCACCTATCTCCATCTAGGGTCTGGCGAGAACTCCCACTCGCACCTCAATGGTTGCACCCGGATCCGCGAGGTAGAGGAGCAACTCTCCTCTCCCCGAATACAACCACGGCTCACCAATCACACTCATCCTATAAGGGGGAGGTAGAAATCCCAAAACGTAAGAGTCGGAGAAACAACGGGTATGTCCATAACCGAGGACGCGGCCATACGTGATAGATCTAAACTCGCAGGCGTGTACACCGACCCAACTCGAATAGTACCCGGACGGTGTACGGCCGACCGAGCCTATCCTACCGGGCGAACACCTAGGAGTTACGGTTCCATCCTGCATCCGGGTCTCGATGCGGTCCCATGAAGACCACCCCAATGTGAAAAATGCCCCGTGGCCACACGGGAGTCGTGACCGAGAGGGTGGACTCACTCCCACCTCTCCCCACCGATACCCCGCTATCCTCCGCGGTATGGTACCGCACTTGCTAGGGTCGAACGGCCCTATCCCCACTCTCGGCGAGGTGGTGTGTACGAAAGTCCCGTGTAACAAAGCGACCCACTCGGTTTTCGCATCGGGCGAGCTCATATCCTCCAAGTCATCACAAAATCCCCAACACTGTTCCTAAAACGGTGTACCCGCCATAGGTACCAACTCGGGCAACGCCCGAGAAGACGATCCTCGCCCCCGATCCTGATCAGTTGTCTCGAGCTCACCCCGCCAAAATATCCCAAAACGCCTTCTCCCGCCGGGTTTTCCCAACACACGCCAAGAAACTACCACAATAATCCCAACACATGCATAGCAAGCTCAGCACAACAATAAGCTTAAGTATAGCAGTGGTAGTAGGTCATTCAAGGACAAGTAAGTAAAGAGGCTATGCATGGGTTCATCATATCCATCTCTATGCATTAAATAAAGCACTAGCAGTTCTAAAATAGCCATGCCTAATGGGCATTCAAAGATGGTTGGGCGTGAACTGCAGTGGTCGTCGTGGTGCGAGGTCGTCGTCGTAGTCCTGGTTCAGCTCTCCGGCTCCGGTAGCTCCTAGAAACGTATTTAAAATAAATACTCGGCTACTAGATAGCAATAAATCCAAGATAAAGAGCAAATAAGATCCAAAAGAGGCAAACTCTAGTCTAGCACGGAGTTTGGGTTTTAGAAGATTTTCAAGAAGTTTCATATTTTCGAGCTAAAACGGATTTATTATGAATTTCCAAAGATAAAATACATTTGAAATTAAAATACGCATGTGGTTGGTGGGCCGGGATCGCGTGGCGTGTGCGCTCCGTGTGCGTGCTAAAACCCGGGGTTTTCCTCCGCGTGAAGGTGCTCGGTGAAATGCCGCGGGCGGCGCGGCGGGCTCACCCGGCGGCGCGCTCGGCCGGGCCAGATGGCGGGAAAAGGACGAGGCAAGCGGCAGGCTCGCCCGGGACGGCCTCGGCCAAGAAGCGGCGGCGGCGAGGAGCGGCGGCGGCGCGTCTGCGGCGGTGTGGTGAGGGTCGCGGCGGCGGCTGTCGATGCCAACCTCGGCTGGCGGGATGGGTCCTAGGGCCAAAAACACCCAAAACCGGGCTTTTCCCTAGGTCGCCAGAATGGCTCCCGCCGCCGTGGCGGAGCTCGGGGTGGCGGCAGCGTGGTGCGGCAGCCCGCCCGGCGTGGGTGGCTCTGCGGCGCGCGCACGGTGACCGGGTGTCGTGGCGGTCGTGTCGTCGTGCTTGTGTGGGTGGCAGCTCGTGCGTGTGGGAACGGTCGGCGGGTGGCGGCGGCCTGCCGGGGCACGGCGGCGACGGCGTGACACGGCGGCGGTGAGGATAAATGCGGGTCGAAAGGAAAAGCGGGCGTGTGCGTGCTGTGGCGGCGGCGCGGTGCAAAGCATCGGCACTGCACGAGGCGGCTTCACCAGCGGTGGCATCAGCGGCGGCGGGCAAGAGCGACGCGGGTGATCGCGATGCGCCTCGGCTCAAGGCCGGGTCGACCACAGATGGGCGAGGAGCCGCCTCACCTTGGTGGCCACGGGCGGCGTGCGGCGGCGGTGAAGCGGGGGCGGAGCAAGGTCGTCGGCGTGGAAGGAGCGGCGGCGCGGAGCGAGAGGAAGCAGGCGTGGCCATGGCAGCGGCGTCCTCGAGCTCCCACGTCGCCCTGGCGGTAGGCGGTGGCGGTGAACCTCGGGTCTTCTTCCTCCTCCTCCTTCTTCTTCTCCCGTGGCGGGCGGTGGAGCAGGAGGACTCCCGTGGCGGCTAGGGTTGGGAGCTTCCAGAGGGCGGCGCGGCTTCTTATAGGGCAGGCGGTGGGGCAGCGTGGGCGCGCGGATGGCCCGCGGGCTCGAGCTCGACGCGGCCGGGCGGGGCAAGGCTGGCGCCGCGCGGTAAAGGGGAAAAAGCGGGTGACGGGAGGAAGAAGAGGTGACGCTGGCGGCGTCACGCGGGTCCCACCTGGCGGCGACTCGGCGCGGGTGCGGTAGGTGATAAGCGGGCTGGCGCTGACGGGGGCTCTGAAAGGGGAAAAGGAGAGGGTGGTGGTGCAGAGAAAAAGAAGAGGGTGGTTCGGTGGACTTGGGACTTTGGGCTCGCGGCCGTAAGCTATCCTCCCTTTACCTTTTCTATTTCTTTCCAACCCTTTCTATTTTAGATTCAAATTTGAATGTAAATTCAAATTTGAAATCCCACTCAAATAAACTCCAAATAAAACCAAAAGAACTCCAAGTTTCTCACACTAACATTTTTATATTTCCTAGAAATTTTATTTAGCTCAAAATAAATCTAGGAATTAAAGGAGAGAAAAGGAAGACATCCTTAAATAAGTTGATAATCACTCAAATAATTCATCGAAAATTTTAAATCCACATTTTTATTAATTAACATTCCTCAATAAATTTGAGGGATGTTACACCGGCTTCTTGCAATTGTTCTCTGCAGCGAAGACAGGGCCAAGGAGTGCACCTTGAGCTGATTACGCAGCCACATCTCCAAGTTTGAAAGAGGTCTCATATCTTGTGCAATTTCGTGCGAAATTTCTCACTCCGGTGAGAGTTTACATGACCGATTTTCTTGTGGCTCCAGCTTTGTAGGCTCTTGACAGTGGCACTGAACTTCTTAGCAAGGGTGTCAAAGGCGGGAGGTTGGGCAGAGTTCCAGTGTCTCGGTGCATCCTGGAAACCATCAAGCTTAGTCCAGAAGGACTCAAAGTGAAAGCGAGCTTTTCCAGGCTTAATGTCATTCAGCCCAAGAAGAAGTGGGCGTGATCGAGACCTCTCGGTGGCGTTGCTTTGCGTATGCGAGTTTGGAAAAAGTTGTTCGATCACGAGCAGAGGACTCGGTCAAGCTTGACCGAGTAGGCGAATCTTCGATTAGACCATGTAAATTTTCTTCCATGAAGGGCAGCTCCTTAAGACCCAAATCATTGATTAAGCGTCGAAACCCGCCCATCATTGCTCGATTCAGATTCCCATTGTTTTTCTCTTCATCACTTGCAATGATATTGAAATCACCGAGAGCAATCCATGGTCCTTGACAAATTTTATTTCCCTTAACTCTTGTAAAACAAAATTTTGTTGTCATCCCCGAGGCCCATATCGCATGTGAGCCACCATGGTTGACCATTGGTAGGGCTGAACGAACAGAAGCTATAGTTATCTATGCGGGTGGCGGTGGTGAGCCAAGACTATGGCGCCAAGCAATAACAGACCCTCCGCTTAGCGCCAAGGCAAATTCACATGATAGGAAAAATCGACCCAACATGGACATGATGGTGCCCCGAGAGATCATTGTCATTTTGTCTTACGTAAACAAACTACATCAACCTTGAGGAATTGAAAGAGTACGAGCAGTAGTCTTGCCAAGCTTTTGAATTCGACCCGTACATTCCAACAAAGTATGTTTGAGGGATTCATTGTAAGATTTAGATTCCAGGACCTAGTGGCGCACAAGGCTTCGCAAAAGTCATGTGCCGCCCACCCTCACCACCACATTTTCCAATGCCACATCATCGTGTGTCACCCAACAAGAGAAGCTGCCATTGCTTGCACATGATTAGGTGCAAGGGTAGAGCTATGAGCAAACATCCTTGCATACTCGTCGAGAGCTTCCTGATTAATTCCATCAGATTCGCCAATGATGTTCAAAGCTCTCATCACTTTCTTCTTGGCTCTTGAGGGGCTACGATATTGGAGATTCAGATCCATGCAACACGGCGATCGCGCCGTGGAGGGCCGACGAACGTGCTTGCTGCCTACTGCCGTTGCGGTGTAGGGAGAATTCTTGTCGTCTTTTTTGTTAGCCGCACCATAAAATCAGCATGCTTCTTCACCGAGGGAGAGGGAGCTTCCCAATTTTGAGGATGGGGAGAGAGTCGCTCGAATCAAGTGCGGGATCCTCTTGTACCCCGCAATCTCCCCAAAGAGACGAATCCTTCTTGAATAGAATTTAGGAAAACTTGGAGCCGGTGGGGAGGGGCTGTGCTTGTTGGCAATATCAATTTCGACAGGAGGTCCTTCCACATCGGAGCCTTGCTGCAGGAGTTGCGAGAAGCATATTGGCCCGAGATGTCCACACATCCGGTCGGGGACCAAGCACTAACCTCGGACAACGGCAACCCCTCGCCAACACGGTTCATCGCGTCAGACGCCTCAAATGACGGGTTGTCACTCACCGCAGCTTCATCCTCGCAACGCCGTCCACCCCCACGACCGACTCTACAACCACACCGCCGAGATCAGGGGCCGAATCGTGTCCAGGATGGGCGCCACGAGGCGCCAGAGAAATCGAGGCATGGTCTTGACCACAATCGAGTGTCGCCCGGAAGCAAAAGGGGAACCGTTGCATTGCCGGGCGGTTTCGGCCCCTGGCGGGTAGAGTTACATCAATAGCGGTCAAAGGAGGTACAATTTCCACAGCCACTAGAGTGGCCTCCCACGAAGGGCGAGGGCGATGCTTCCGTCTTGAGGGGTTGAGCTGGAGCGGCCGTCGTCGCAACCGCCTCAATAACTCGCGCCCCTCGGTATCCCCTCCATCACATCGTGACTGGGGCGCCACCTCGGGAGCGAAGGGGATTTACGTGACTCATGGTAACCAAGGCGTCGTCTCGGGAGAGGGCCACCGCCGCTTGTGGGCCCAAACGGGAGTGGACCGAGGCGGCAGCTTGGCCGGGCAGCGGCGCACCGCCGGAGTTGAGACGAACAGTGCCGCCTCCTGCGAACCTCGTCGTCATCCTGAGGCGGGTGGCGGGCAGGCGCATCATCTTGGGTCTCTGGCCTCCCAACCTCGTCAAAGCAGAGATTGGATAGAGCGGTGCGCCGCTCATGCTCATCACCCCGTGACCGGGCTCCTCGATTTCAAGATCGATCACCGCGGTATGGCGGACAAATTGGAGCACCAAGCAGCCAAAGTGAGCACCTTCCGGCCCGAGCATCGACGTCGGGTGAACCCAACCAGCAGGAGACACCACTCATTGAGAAGCTCTGGCGTGTCCGGCTCCCGGACATGGCGGGGAATGCCACGAAGCTCAACCTCGGCCAACTCGGGGCTCGAGGAGCAGAAAGCACGACCAGCGTGACAGATGAAGGCTTCACGAAGGTAGGTGAATTGGCCGCCCATCATTGAGGATTGTGGCCGTGGCATCATCCGGCGAAATCAAAAGGAAGTTTGGGCCAAGGCCGAAGATGGCCATGAAGCTTCCTCGATCTCGAACCGTGAGCGATCTCCGGCACAATGATGTCGGCGAATATACGGGGTTATGCGCAACCACCGACACGACGAGGGCACGCCCGACCAAGCAGCTCCTCCTCCGTGAGATGGTGCGGAACGAACAATCGGCCGCGGCCTACAAGGTTGATCGGTGGCGACAACCATTTCATTCGCACTCACGACCCGGGAGAGCCGGAATCCACGCGGGTGGGGGCCCCGCCCCACGGTTCCGTCTTCTCTTCCGCACCCGTCTGCGCGCCGCCTTAGACTCGCCGGCGGAGTTGCACACGTCCGCTGGAAGGTAGACGGGGCTTGGCGAGGCGGCGCCACCGGGCGGCCGACACAGTCGCCACTCCATGCGAGGTGCGGGAGACGCGAACGGCGCTCGGCAGCCGTCGAGCGATGTCCCACCGCCGCGATAAGAAGCACCGAGTTCTTGACTTGCGGTAGCCGCCTTGGACGCGAGGAGAGCAGTTAAAGCACTTGCCGGTCAGGTCAACCGCAGGCCGAGGGCGCCGGCGCGACGCGTTCAGCCTTCAACCGCGATTTTCGGTGCCGGCCGGTTGCCAACCCTCGGCGTCGGGCCTCGCTGGGAGAACCGAGCGACCACGAACGCGGGGAGGGCGGGCTGCGGGCATCGAGACACGGCCGCTTCCGCCGCGCCGCTGCGCTGCGCGCCCGGCCCATGACCACTCATGAGCACGTCCGGAAGGAAGGGAAGGCGGCTAAGATTTGCCGACGGCGGCGACTCACGGGTCTAGTGCAGCTCTTTCTTTGCGTCGGTATCTTGGCCGTAGCGCCGCCAAGAGGCGAAAAGGGGTGGCTTTGGTGGACGTCGGCGGGGAGGAGGAGATGGTGGCCGCCGAGTTCGGAATGAGCGCCGACGGGGGGCTGGTGGGTAGGGGAAGGGACGGGTTCATCGCGGTCCGTGAGGCCACTAATGCTTCCTGATTGATGCGATTTCTCTGTATTTGCTACTTCCAGTCACTTTGGTAACTTTGCCAACTATGCCCACTTGGGCAAAGGTACTCAGTCACAGGCACTTGCATCCACATGTAGGCATAATATAGAATGGGTCATCGATTCAGGTACTTCCAAACATGTTACATGCATATCTAGTTTATTTAAAGCATATAATCCACATATCCATTCTGAGACTATTCAAACTGCTGATGGCACCTCCCAACCCATTCATGGTGTAGGATCTGTAGATTGCACTTCATCCCTTTGCATATCATCTGTCTTACATGTCCCATCCTTCCCAGTTAATCTCCTCTCTGTTAGCTCTCTTGTTGATCAGTTCAAATGCACTGTTACATTTGATGAAAACCTTTGCATTTTTCAGGAGAAGGAGACGGGGAGAGTGATTGGGACTGGACTGAGGCGTAATGGGCTGTGGTACATCAACCAGGGGGAGTCAGCATTGGCAGCAGTTGTGGAGGAATAGAAGAGGGAGATCATTTTGCTTCATTGCCGGTTAGGACATGTGCCTTTTGAAAGTTTGAATAAGTTGTATCCTGATGTATTTAAGGGTGTGGATCGAAAACAACTTATGTGTGATGCTTGTGAACTTGGGAAGCATACAAGATCAACATATCCTAGTATTGCCCTTCGGAGTTGTGAACCCTTTATGTTAATACACTCAGATGTTTGGGGTCCTTGCTCAATTACTTTTTTAAGTGGATACAAATGGTTTGTCACCTTTATTGATTGTTATACTCGTATGACATGGGTTTACATGCTTAAGGGTAAGCATGAGGTCCTACGATGTTTTCAGGATTTTCATAAGTTAGTTGCAAATCAGTTCAATGCCAGAATTCGGATTATCAGAACTGATAATGGAAAGGAGTATGTGAACGGGGAGTTTGGGGCATATCTTTCAGATCATGGGATTATACATCAAACTACTTGTCCTAATACCCCAACCCAGAATGGTGTAGCTGAGAGGAAGAATAGGCACTTGTTGGAGGTAGCAAGATCAATGATGTTCCAGATGAATGTGCCTAAATACCTCTGGAGTGAAGCGATCTGACAAAGAACATACTTAATTAATCGCATGCCGTCTAGAATTCTCGGCATGAAGTCACCCATTGAGTTGTTATTGGGACGACAAGAGTTTAAGGTACCCCCTAAGGTATTTGGTTGTGTCTGCTTTGTTAGGGATCATAGACCTTCAGTTGGAAAGTTAGATCCTCGAGCAGTGAAGTGTGTTTTTGTTGGATACTCTTCTACACAAAAGGGGTACAAGTGTTGGGACCCTATTGGAAAAAAGTTGTTTGTGAGTATGGATGTGACATTTCGTGAGTTTGAACCATACTACACAAAACCGTGGGATCTTGATCCGTTATTGAAGGAATTCTCTTCAGTCACCGAGAGTGACAGTAGAGAGGGGGAGAGTGGTAGTGTGCAAAATGAAGGAGAAGCTCAAAAGGGAGTAATTGTTGGTGCTATCCCGTGTCCAGTAGGTGTGACTGAGACCAAGGAGGTGGTGAATCCGGATAATGAGGTGGTGAATCCGGATAATGTTGTGGGTATGAGAAATGATGACCATGAGAATGTGGAGGTGATTGATAATGCAAATGAGGAGGTGATTGTCGAGACAGAGATTGAGGAAAGAGTCACTAAGGAGCCCATAGTCGCTAAGGAGCCCATAGTGTACTATAGGAAGAGGTTCAAGAGTAAGGGGGAGCAAGTCAGGAGTCAGGAGGAGCAAGTGGGTGCACCACAGCCACATGAGCTGTCTCTCGATCCCGAATCTCCTCGGCTCTCTCTCCATCCTCGACCCAACTGGGTCAAGTGGTAATGTTCCTCATATCCCTGAACATGTAGAATTATCTCTTGCACAACGTAGGGATACTAGGTCCAATTTTGGAAAACCTCCTGTTCGTTATGGCTTTGAGCATTCTAGTATAGATCATGATATAGCCAATTTCCTTTCATATTCTCGTCTCTCACCTACATATAGGGCATTTATTGCATCTTTACAAACGGTGCCTATTCCAAGAGACTGGAGGTGTGCAAAGCAGGATCCTAAGTGGAGAGAAGCAATGAAAGAAGAGATGTATGCTCTTCAGAAAAATAAGACATGGGAACTAGTACAACTTCCCAAAGGGAAGAAGGCAGTTGGTTGTAAGTGGGTCTTCACTGTGAAGCAGAACCCAAAAGGAGAGGTGGATAGATACAAGGCAAGATTGGTTGCAAAAGGATATAGTCAAACATATGGGATTGATTATGATGAGACCTTTGCGCTCGAAAATGGGAACTGTCAGAACCCTGATCTCTTGTGCAGTTAACTTTGGTTGGCCCCTCCATCAAATGGATGTAAAAAATGCATTTCTTCATGGTGATCTACATGAAGAGGTTTATATGGAGATCCCACCGGGGTTTGCAAATAGTCGGACCGTTGGGAAGGTGTGCAGACTCAAGAAGTCACTTTATGGACTTAAGCAGTCACCTCGGGCATGGTTTGATAGATTCGAGGGCTGTTTGCACCATGGGATATATTCAATGCAATGGTGATCATCTGATCTTCTATAAACATAGAGGACATTTATTACTATTATGGCGATATGTGGATGACATAGTGATTACTGGAGATGATGAGGAGGAAATTAAACAATTGAAGGAAAATTTGAGTAGAACCTTTGAAGTGAAGGATCTAGGACCACTTCGGTATTTTCTTGGGATTGAGTTTGCAAGGTCATCCAGGGGGATTGTCATTTCTCAGAGGAAATATGTCCTGGACTTATTAGCAGAAACTGGAATGCTTGGATGTCGACCATGTAATACTCCTATTGACAAAAATCATCAAATCAGTGCTGAGTCTGGAGATTCTGTTGATAGAGAGACATATCAAAGATTGGTCGGGAGGTTGATATACCTGTGCCATACGAGACCTGATATTTCCTATGCAGTGAGTGTGGCAAGTAGGTATATGCACGACCCAAGGACAGGACATATGGAAGTGGTTCACAGGATCTTGAGGTATCTAAAAGGAACTCCTGGGAGAGGAATATGGTTCAGGAAAAATGGACAATTGAATTTGGAGGGATACTGTGATGCGGACTGGGGAAGTAGTAGGGATGATAGAAGATCTACCTCTGGTTACTGTGTGTTTGTGGGAGGCAACCTTGTCTCATGGCGGAGCAAGAAGCAAGCAGTTGTGGCTCGTTCTACAGCAGAGGCAGAATACAGGGCAATGGCATTGGGTCTATGTGAAATGTTGTGGTTAAAAGGCTTGTTGAAGGAGTTGCGGCTGTTAAGGAATGAAACCATGAGGCTTCATTGTGATAACATTGCAGCAATTAATATTGCAAATAATCCCGTCCAATTTGACCGCACTAAGCATGTCGAGATTGATAGATTCTTCATCAAGGAGAAACTTGATAGTGGGGTCCTCAAGTTAGAATATGTGAAATCACGTAGTCAACTAGCAGATTGTTTCACAAAGGGTCTAGGACCTAGTGAAAATGAGTTGAGTTGTAACAAGATGGGCATGTTAGATATATTTAGCCCATCTTGAGGGGGAGTGTTGGTGTAAATAGAGAAATGTATAAGGGCTCATATGTAAAAGAACATGAAGATGATAAGGAAGGGGAATTGGGGCTAGGCCAGACTGCCAGCCACCAGAAGCTTCCCAAAAAATCAACAATGCATAACTTTTCATTGCCGAATTCTCAGCAACAAGCTAAGTGCTTCACGCCTTCGCCATAACCCCTCCCCAAGACAGCCCTCGCTTTCACACAAACACCATTAGCATTAGCACAAGCACAGTCCCCATCTTGGCCGCTTGTCCCTTCAACTACCTCAGCGTGGCTCCTCTTTTCCCGACCAATTTGATCAGCCAAAGACTCGAGTTTCTGAAGCACCCTCCCTCTATTTCCAAGAAATTTCCTAACATCACGAGCGATGAAATATATATGACCAGGATCAACCTTTTTCTTGCATCACCTGCTGAAGCATCTATAGCCTTTATCTTCTCTACCACATCATCCGGAAGACACGTATCAAATCCCATCAAACATTTACTCCATCAACACCACAAACTGATAGTGTTCCGTAATAAACTGCTGCAAGTACTAACTAATACAGATATGAATTCGTGTACCTTGAAGGGATTCCATTCTTGCGCCAATTTAGGGGTCAGAATCTTTGCCATAACCTCTGCGTAGAGAATGTCATCCTTGACAATTCCACCAATATCGAGGGACAAGCGGATCACATATCTCATGCGGTGTCTTTTCGTAATGATTTATCAAGAGATCACATCGATGCATTGCACTAGCCGGCTATAAAATCTCTATCAACCTGGATTGGATCAACATGAACACGGTCAAAAGTGAAGCTAGAAAAATAATAATTCAAAGTAGCAGCATCCAGCACAAAACACAAGATAAACATGCATTACAAATTAAAATCCTTGACAAAATGATCTTCTTGATTTGTTCGGAAAAAATGATCTTCCGAGGTGCAGAACTAGAGATGCAAGATATATTTTTCCAAGGTCCGGTCAACCAAAAACTCATTTAAAATGAACTTTGGATTTTAAAAGGAGCGTGGGATAATTGGCTAAATGCTACAGACTCCATCCTAAAATATATGACGTTTATGACTAGTTTGGATTTCAAAAGGAGTGAAATAACTAGCTAAATACTACTCATGTCCTTAACAACAGCACAACAAAGAAGTGCAAGCGAGAATAATGAAAAGCATACACAAGAGAAGGGTACAAGTGGTCAAATGCAAGAAAGTTCAGTTCTTATCGCTCAGTAGGGATATTGATTCCATATTTCTTATGTCTTTTTGAATCCTTGACATAATGGGCGAAGATATTCGCGAAAGTGATGTTGCCTCTTTCTTGGTACACGTAATCATGCGAGAACATTCCTTAAACCCCACATCGGTTCACGAATAACAACCTCATTTTCGTAGTGATTAACATTCTAGCAAGAAAAAGGTTCTTGAGTTGTAAACGGAATATTCATGCAAAGACAAACATACTAAAATGACCTCTACGACCACATTGGACTTGATGACAGATCTAAGCTTTACATCCCCAACAATCGTGGTCTTTTTACGCCACGGATTTTCTGTTTGCATAGGTAAGCTTCAAACCGGGACCATCACTATGCCACTGACAGACTTGTCGTCGAACTTTATGAACTCGAGCAAAAACATAACCTGGTAAGAAAAGTTGCATGATTTATGCTAGATGAAAAAGTTTACAGAGTATAGTTGAGGAGAAAACTCATAAAATGAAACACACAAGTAACCACGCATCTATCCAGCAGTTACTTCATTATTATTTTACAAAGGTAAGATGGTTCTGCATTGTAGTTATTTTGCAGTGTAAGATAGTCTTGATGACAAGTCGCGAACTATTTATTTAGTGTCCATGATAGCCAAGGCAAACTAAAACTAAAGCAAGCACATGCATGTATATCTTATGAATTATGATCAATCTCGGTGCCATCCAAATAAAAGAAGGCAACCAGCTAGAGCAAGTGCTAGTGAATAAGTGAAGGCAAGGTAGAATCGAGATACAAACATCGTGAAACTTGTTTGAGGACAAACCACGACCACAGATTCTGCGGTAATACGTGGAAGGATCATAAGCTAGCAGTTGAATCAAAGTGATTGACACCGCAAGCAAAGCAAGGGCGGTTTGGAGCAGTTGCACATACATCACCTGCATTGCATAGCTTATCACAAACGTTGAAGAAAGCGAAACCACGATCGGCGTCTCGAGCGCCACCATCTCCAATGCACCGAGATCCGGTGCCATCCCGTTTCTGGTGCAGATCGAAATTAATTAAGAGCACAACAAAAATAAGAATGAAAACTTGAATCATTCAGATGTCCCAACTCCCAATAGATCACGCCGACAAATCAAGAGCAAGTCTTTGATGCATACCAAAGCTCAAAATTGCCTAGGATCTCAAGCACGCCATCTATCGATTCAGATCCGATGAGCGGCAACCTAATTAGCTGATCTACGAGCCCAGTAGCCCCCAGTAAGCGAAGGCTACGTACCTGAGGGAGATCAAGAGGTGCCGACGGCGGCGGCAGGTGGGGCGTCTTGGTTTGGGCTTCTGCCGGAACTAACTGGATTTTTTTTTGATCAGGAACTAACTGGATTATTGGTGTACGTGAGTGTCGTCGTCTGTTATGGGGAACTCCGTTTTATATTCTCATCACAAGATTGGCTGTGGGGGAACTCATCATCAAAACCTGGCCGAATTTTTTCTTTCTTTCTAGAGGAACGTGGCGGATCCGAGACTTACCATGGAAAGCTACCATAATTTCCGCAAATCGCGATCGCCAAGAAGCTAAGATGGGTGTCAACAACACATTTGGATGCGCACGGCCGGGTCCACTTGCAGAGACTAACGTCACAACATATTGTTTGGCCTCATGTGAGCCTCGTACGATTTAGCACTACAGCTCTTGACTTACATAACACAAGTAGGGGTTCAAATATTAAACGGCGATTCCTCAACTAATCTAGCTAAAACAGGCTTATTTACGTGCGGGGCTCACTTTGTGAGGATACGCTTTCAACTTTCGATGCGGTGGTACCGATCTCTGCGGGGTTGGCTATGGCTGCGCGGTTTGAAACTCATCTTCATCTTGATCCTCCTCTTCACTTTCTTCAGCCCCCATCCAGCTGCCATTCAACGATTTCCCGAGAAAAGGTGTGATCGCATATTTACAAAGATGGCAATTATCATGTAACGAGATGTATCGACATTACCTATTTGGTGGTTGTTTCTCACCATCTTTAACAATGCAGGCCATCTCATCACAATCAAATGCTGATGAACCACGTCCTATCTTCAAATAATTTGTTCTGTCGAAACACAAAAGATTTGATTTAATAAAAAAAATTATGTTGGCTCGAAGAAATCTCAGTTCTGTTAGCAGCAGTAACAATAACTTCAACACCCAAAGAGAAATCCACACTTACTGTCCTGTCTTAAAAAAGTTGAGAATTCCACGGAGAAGATCAAACCACGTGTGGACGGAGTTCCCATGTTCTGTGATAGTAGTTCATGCCCACAAATTTGTGTGATGAGCAACAAGGGGCCCTCCAATCCCAGCCTAACCAGGTTAAATGGAGAGGTTATCAGTTGTATACATAAGGCTAAGTACATCATATTCATGTAAAAGTGGGCAATTAAAAAAAAGGTCAAAATCAATGGTGCTACCTTAGTGGTTGTACATGCAGTGTAACGAAGATCTTTGCAATCCAGTTTGCCTGACCACCTGGTAAATTCTCCACTTGCAGCCATAGCTAAACCTGATTCAAAGCAACGGCCCACAGCTACTACCTTGGTAGAACAATATATCTTCTTATCATTCAGATCCACAGGACAATCAACAGTATAATTCTTGACGCTGACTAGAGCAATATTGTAATGTAAACTATAATGTTCCAATTTCCCTTCACAGCGTTCATCGTTTGGAAGCAACACCACAATCTGCAAACAAGACTACCGAGACTTTTAAGCAAAGGTCTTGAAAGAACATGAATCACAACTATAATTAGGAGCACCAACCCTTAAGCCCTCAATAATTGTGCCACCAGCATTCCTAACCAAACTCATCGATGTCGAATAGTCGGGCATTTATCCATAGTCAATGAAAAATCCCGTGCATGAAAATAATTTTGATTCACCTGGGGCAACATAATTTTCATTAGCTAGTGATGACTAAATACAAATGCGAAATAGTATATAGCACATTACGAAAATCACCATTGTACGAAGCAAGTGCAACAAGATTTCGTAATATGCGAGAAACAACTCCACGCTTAAGTTTATCCCTGACCCCATTAGGATATACGTCTCCAAAAATCTTAACAATGCTACCGGTTGACAAGACATTGCGTAATAGTTAGTGGCATAGAAGACCTATAAAAGGTTCAATGCATGATAAATCGGCATTGTGATTGACTATATCCATTGATGGGGGGGTAAACCAAAAAGTCAACCCAAATTGTAACTTGCTAATCGGTGCAACAAAGTTGATTAGTCTTGACATGCTAATCATATGTACAAAATGCAACAACCACTTAAATTTCAGATAATATTGTAAAATTATAATATGATGGCATCTTGTGACTCATATTATAAGTGATTGTGTTTGAACATATCCGTGAACATCTCTATCCTTCAAGGACCAAACCATCTTTCATTCCATTTGCCGGATAATATACATGCCAACATACAAAGTTTACATTGCAATCCATTTTCATTCCTTTTTAGGGCAAACGAGAGCTTTCATTTATTCAAAGTTAAGAGTATTACAACTGAGGAGAATGGTCACCGACACTCACCTTCGCGGTATCGATCGGGCGATCGAAAGCCGGGCGAGACGGCACCGCGGTGCAAGGCTAAGCGGTCGGGAGGGGTTCACTCACGCCTTGCAAATCTGGATGGGGAGGCCGGGGGCGAGGCGCACGGGACGCCCAAACCCTAGTCGTCCGTCTACGGAGTAGCGGCCAGGGCGATCTGTGTTTTCGGGGCCCAGTATGAAACTAAAATCGGGGGCCCTACTAAACATAAATATTAAATTATTTACGCGTCGATTGCAAAGATGATTTCAGCGAACACATGAAAGAACAAGCAAGATTCAAAATTGTGTGAGATTTCATGTCTAGATAAAAGAAGTTAAGTACTTCAGTAAAAATAGAATGCATACTTAAAAGCTACTCCCTCTTCCCAAAATGATAGTCGTCGTTGGTGTTCGTGCCAAAAGTTTGACCGAATTTGTAGAAAATACGTGCAATATTTGTATCTTTAAATAATTTTGTTAAAAAATTAGATTCGAATATCTATCTAATGCTATTAATTCTGTATCATAAATATCAATACAGGAAAAAGATCGATTGATGAACGATGATGTGTTTTTGTTTTACTTGACGTTAGCGCTTGCATGTCATTTGTAGCATAGTAAGCAGTAGTTGGAGTGTTGGACACTTGGACCATAGTATGATACTAGATGAATACATGGAGTGGGGGCTCCTACAATTTGGGGGCCCTGGGCAGCTGCCCCGGTTGCTAATACTACAGGGCTGGCGGCGGCGCTGGCCACCGACGATCGACCACGTGAGAGACGGTGAGAGGACGAGATCAAATCGGAAGAGGCTCTCGGTAACTTCAGCCCCGTCACCCACCGGAGAAACTCCACCTTCCAGAGACGGTGGGAGAGCTTTCATGCATTATTTCCCAGTCTCACAAGCATATGCTTAAAAGTGGGCGCGGAAGGGATTTTGGGGGGGCGGCGCGGATGGGATTTGGATTTGGGAGATTTAGATGCATAGCATTGAAAGATTCAGACTATGGAAAAGTACCATCAAAAGATTCGTATGTAGATAAATAGCATTGAAAGATACACCGTTACTGATTTTTACCATTTTCGTCAACTCCACGTTAAAGAAGCACTTGGTCTGAGTTCTTTCCGATCCCTCATCTTTGAGCTCTCTTTCACCTTTCTCTTTCTTCCTTTGCTTTCTCCATCCCGCAATCTCCTTGTGCCATGCGATTGACGAGTTTGGGGTGGCCGGCGTACGAAGCTGGGGCCAGACGACGCTCGGGCCCAAGCATGCGGATCCGTCGCACGGGGCTGCCGGTGTGCGGGAGCCGAAGGCGGCGACCAAGCAGCCGAGCATGTCTAGGCGCATGGGGCCGCTGGAGGGGTGGCTGGTGGGCGAGGCCAGGCACCCGGGGCCTGGAACGTGGGGCAAACAGCGCTGGAGGCCATGGGGCAGGAGCTTGAGCCGCCTACGGCGGCTGGAGGTTAGGGATGACAAGTGGGGTCCAGGTGTCATAGGAAGAGGGAAGTAACATGTGAGGCCTGAAACTCTTGTGTTGTACAGCCACCAACGGTGAGCTCACGCGAATGGTAGATATCCATATCGGAGGAACTTTCAATGCTATTTTCCACCGTTGAATCTTTTGATGCTATTTTTCCGAAGTCTTGATCTTTTGATGGTATGAATCCAATTTTCCCATTGATTTTGGGTGTCGCTTCATGATGCGTGGCGTTTGGTTTAAGCAAAGATCGCGCTTAGGGTAAGTCGTGTCATTTATTTATTTATTTTAGGTGCGTAAGATATATATTTATCTAAGATACGCTTTGAAGATCGTCATTCGAGATGAGTTTTTAGTTTTGTAGTAGGAAGTATTTTTTATGCTAATAACGATAAAAGAATTTTACATCAGCCTCACATATTTTGTGAGCCATTATATAATCGCTAATCACCGAATCTGCATTCATTGTTTTAGTTTTGAATTGGGGTTTGGTGGAAAACCGTAAGACCGACGGCAACAATATTGCATTCAAGAATCAAACTGCCGCTTTTGCACAAAAGAGAGAGGATCGGGACGACACGCAAAAGAGAAAGGGCGAGTCGAAACCTCTCGGATAGTTGGCTCGCGGCACCGGGAGCGAGCAGATCGGTGGTGGCCGGGAGGCGGAGGAGCGAGGCGAACCTGAGGAGGATGGCACCTTGGCGCGGAGTTCATGGCCGCGCCACCGGAGGTGGCCGGCCGGGTGGAGGAAGGTGCTGCAGCGCCTCCGCGGAGCGGCTGCGCGCGTGCCATGGAGCGCGTCGCCGTGCTAGGAAGGGAGAGAGGAGGGAGGCTCCTCGCGCTCCCTCCCTCCGCCGCGGCTTGCTCAGGCCGAGGCCGCTGGCCTGGAGGTGGAGGAAGGGGCGCAGCTCGCCCTCCGCCGCGGCTCGCCCGCCCACCGCCAGGGCCCAGCTGGATCTGCACCGCAGGGACTTGCGGCAGCCGTAGCTCCGGCTGGATCTGTGTCGCGAGTCCAACCAAGGAGTCGTCGTTGCGGAGGCACTTGGGGACGCGGTACATGGAGATGCGCACCGCCACGGGCCGACCGGCCTCGGTCCTGCTCGGTTGGCTGAGCGGCATCGCTGCCTCATTCGGACGGGGCGCGTTGGTCAGCTGGCAGTCCCTCGATCTCCAGCCGATGAGGCTCCCGCAATAGCTCCGGCCGCAGCTCCGCCGCCGCGGGATCGAGGGAGAGGGCAAGAAGGGAGGTCGCCAACAACGTGGGAAGGCGGCTCATCTGGGCACGACGACGGGCAGGGGAGAGGAAGAGGGAGCAGGAGGCATCTCCGCGAGGAGGCGAGTGCGGGACGAGAGAGAGAGAGGCGCAGGGGCATGCGCGTGGCGAAGTTGAGAAAACAAAGTGTTGAAGAGAGGAGAGAGGTATCCCAAGAATGTGGGTAAAGAGAGAGCCACCCGCAAAATGAAGATGCACATGTGTGCACTACTGGAGGGTGCTACAGTAGCATTTGTCTCTTCATTTTACGTTTGGGGGGCGATGAGGAAACCGGCCGAGTCGGGCCTAAGACTCACTCGAGCAGCCAGCAAGTTCCTCATTTCCACCTTCATCTACAAACTGGGGATAAAAATAGTATTGTACAATACCTCCAAACACATCTGCAAAATGAGGATGGTGCACTTTGAATCTCCATTCTTGGATTCTCTCTCCTTTATTCATCTTCGACCACGAGAGCCGGTAGCAATGGCATGTCGTCGAGTCCAAGGCGCGCCCGCGGGCTGCACAACGACGTAGCCGTGCAGAAGGGAACGCGAGCCAACTGCCATTGGGAGATGCGTGCTGCTGTGAGGCTTTCCTCTTTTGCAGGATGGAGTTCTCTCTCCTATGCGGAACGGAGACGTTTGCTCATGGGGATGTGATACCTTGCTATGGATAGTCTAAATAGCTCGCAAGTTGGAACTCAGTGCAATGGACGTAAAATTCGCGGACGAAGGAAGTTTCCCACTAAGGGCCACGCCCAAATTTCATTGCCAAAGTAACAAAATTACAAAGTTCACCGGTTCCAGGACTCACACCAACACACTCCATCAGAATACATGAAGCTCTTCAAACTAACAGTCTGATTGGAGTATCCTTACGCCCTGGAGCTCCTCCCATTCACTCTCTTCTTTTTGCAGATGAACTCATTTTGTGTGGACTGGCCACTCTGACAGAGGCTCAACTTATTAAACATATTTTGTGTCACTTCTATCACTTATCAGGTCAAACCCCGAACCTGCATAAATCTTCTATTTACTTCAGCACGAGTGTTCCTCAAAG
Organism: Cenchrus purpureus; assembly: GCA_022644695.1. Taxonomy (NCBI): domain Eukaryota; kingdom Viridiplantae; phylum Streptophyta; class Magnoliopsida; order Poales; family Poaceae; genus Cenchrus; species Cenchrus purpureus. The sequence continues at coordinate 2,448,789 of CP053466.1, forward strand.
TATCAGGACCCAGATTCAAAGTATTTTCCCTGTTTCTCTCCTGCAACCTAATACTATGCATTTGGGTCATCCTCTTATTTTTTTTCCCACAAAGATAAAAACAAGGCTTATCATTTCATTCATAATAAGTTCATTGCTAAGCTCAACACTTTAAAGGCTAATAAACTTAATCATGTCGGTAGGCTGCAATACATTAGATCTACCCTTTCTTCATCCCTATTTACTACATGTCTACTATCTTGTTTTCCAAGAATTATATTGATCAGATTACTGCTATCATTCATAGATTCTGGTGGGCAGGTGTTCAAGAAGAGAATCAAACTAACCCTATTGCTTTCCGTTCCTAGGATGACATCTGCAAACCCACTTATCAAGGTGGTTTAGCCATTTGGGACATGGAACTCAGAAATCAAAGTTTGATTATCCAATCTGCTTGGAATGTTGCTGCAGGAAAGAACCCTTTGTTATCTACCACCTTTAAAGCCAAATACTATCCACATCACTCCTTTGGACTGCCCCTTCTGCAGGCACCAGATTTGTGTTTTGGTCCTCTGTTTTGCAGGTCAAGCATCATCTCCACTCTAATGCCACCTTGCAAATTCAGAATGGTGCTTCCTCCATTTGGTCTTCTCCATGAACTACTAATTGGGAACACACTCATGACCATCTTATTCTTCCAATTACTAACTCCCCTCTGCCAGCAATTGTTGCTGATCTTTGGATGCAGGGAACAACTACTTGGAACAATCAACTACTATCAACCACCTTTGAACCCCAACAAGTACAAGCTATAACCTCTATTCTAGTGGTTCAATCCCAACATCAAGATATACTGAGATGGACCCCTGTGGCAAATGGCAAGTGTTCCTCCAAGAATGCTTACTCCTATCTGGCTAACCTTCACACACATGTCCTACCTACACAAGGTACCAGAAGCATCTCCCGTCAAGCTGATTCTCTATTACAAAAGGTATGAAAAGCTAAAACTATCCCTCCCTTTCTTAAAACTTTTGCTTGGCGTCTCATTCGAAGAGCCCTTGCATCTGCAGAACGTGCTAGTCGTTATTCCATACATATTGATAAGCATCGCACTCATTGTGGAACTGTTGAAAATGATGTCCAACTATTTTTTCTCTGTCATCTACCTTCACAAGTTTGGACTTCTAACTATTTTTACCTCCCCATTCATACTATTAATCCTCTAGAAGATGGTGTTCAATCTGCTTTGTCTTTGCTCCTTCCTCCCAGCTCCACGGAATCCCATATTTCCAAATTTCTTTTCACTACGTGGTATATCTGGAGAGCACGAAATGATGCTCGTTTCAATGCAAAAACTTGGACTCCTTTTCAAGTTTAGAGGCAAGCCTTGGCTCATCACCAGAATCATATTGCAGCCACTTAGGAAGCTTTGCAAAATCAAACTAATACCACCCACAATCTGGACTTCCCTCCTACTCTACGTGATTCGATTTTGCTGGGACCAGGAACTCCCAAGGACCCCTAATTCAGCACCCACCTCTGATTTTCTTTGTTATGTTGATGCTTCTACTCTCCCAGATAATGATTTTCCTTTGCCTAGATCGGCTGGCTTGGGTATCTTTATTATTAACATGCAGGTTCAGCCGTTCAACTACATATATCTCGAGCTTCTTTGCTGAGACCCACACGGTCATTGGTCTTGAAGGAGCAGCCTTAGCTTTAGGCGGCAATTCGCTACATAGATTGGATTGGCCATGTCTCTTTTTCAGATTGTGCACAACTAGTGGCTCTTCTCAACTCTCTGATTACTCCAACATTCCTGATTGGAGAATGCTACCTCACCTCCAGATCTTCAATGACTACACTAGAGACAAAAGTCCTCAAGTTCATAAGATAGATACAAACTTAAATCACACAACATATACTTTGGCTAGATTAGCTTTTTCTTCTCCTGCTGTTCAATTTCAGGACTATGTACCCAGCTGCTCTTATGAGCATCATGATCTTCAGTGCCCTCTTCTAGCTGCACTGACTTATGTACCCTTGTTCATACAAGGATTATAACAGCTTCTTGCTGCTAATTTAATGAAATGTTAGTTGTAAAAAAAACCAGTCATTACAAGTTTCCAACTTAGAGATAGAACAACATCAGCCTCAACAGAAGTTTAAACCAAAAGCAAGCTAAACAAGGAAGCTTTCCCACATCTTCTAGGAGCTTTTGCACGGCTTTAAAACATCCTTTTAGTGCATCATCACTGTCCCTGCGCCCTGATCGGCTTGATCTTCCGCCTGAGGGTGGTAAAGAAGTGCCGCATCCTTTAGAGCTTCTGCGCCCATCTCTAGATTTGCCTTCGTCTCCTTCTGTAGACCTGCTCAGTATTTTATAAAAGATGAGACTAAGCAGATGATCTCAGTATGAGATCTAATTTTTTTCTTCTCAAAGCAAACAAGATTACGAGCTTGTCATAATGACCAGCAGATAGCTGCTAGTCCAACCATATGCACACGAAAAGCAGCACGAAGGAAGTGTCTAGCTTTTCGTGAACGTGCACGTCCTGGAGTTCTCTCCGATGCATTTCCTGCCAATATTAGCTCATCGGGCGACCATGAAAATTTTGAACAAAAATAAACTCGACGCCGACCACGCGCCGGCCACACACAAGAACAGAGTTACAGTCTTACAGTACTTCATCACCGCCCAAACCCTTCCACCAATTCAACCAGCCTTGATCACACCTGAACGCCTAGTCGGCTACCCTACATACAGAGGGGAGGTCGGCGGTGCCACATCAGCGCATGGCGCCATCGCCCGTCGCACCCTGCCGGCAGTCAAACATCCAACATTGTTCATGTGATTATAGCCTGGACCCACAATTCAGAGTCACACAAAAAATGTACTAACGTTTAATTATCTAGAATAGCTCAAGAAACAACTCAACTATCCATGGTTTCATGTGACAGCACATTTGGAAACCAAAGCGTGCGCATAAGTCCACTTGCAGAGACTAACGTCACAACATCACTGCGGTGGTGGTGGGCGATGGTCGGCGTTGATTTGTTCACGAAAGAAAAGTATCTGGGTAGTGGTGGCTGATTTGTTACGAGAGAATAGTACATTGGTGGTGGTGTGATAAGCCAAACGAACAGGGCGCATATTGTTTGGGCTCATAGCCTCGTAGTACGATTTAGAGTACAGTTCTTGACTTACAGAACAAGTAGGGTTTCAAATATTAAACAACGATTCCTCAACTAACCTAGCTAAAACAGGCTTAGAGCAAGTTTAATGAATCCGCCCGCTTGCGGGCTGCAACGATGTCCAGCTCATCCAAGCTTCCGAACGATGGTGGCAGGGGCCCACGCTCATTTAATGTCCTGCGCACCTCAACTGCGACGTGGAACCATGGGAACGGGGAATCAGTATTCAGCTAGCAAAAACAGTGCATTTCGCCCGCTTGTTGCCGGTGTCTCGTGACTCGCTCATTTCTCTCTCTCTCCTCCTTTCTCTCTCTCCCACGTCAGATGCTGTTGACGTGTCATGCTATTTCGCCCGCTGGATGGCTCTACTATACTTGCTCTTATATACGTCTGGGGTTCGGCAGAGTAGAATAAAGACTACTTGCACAAGTATGGGTTTCATCGCTGCTTTTGGAATGACAGATGGTTGTCCATCGGGCGCCTGCGCGATGTGTTCCCGATTGTTCACAGTGTCCCAGATTGTGCAGGATAGCATCCTCCCTCATCTGGTGCAGCGGATTGCACGAGGGGCCCAAGGGGAGCTTGAGAAACTACAGTCCATCCTCGCCCAGGTCTGTCTTGAGGAAGGCGATGACCGGCGCCGCTCCACTGCCATGACGGACCCCGGCGCGCTGGCCCCGTCTACAAAGCCGTCATGGGGGCGATGACTGCAACTTTGCTGATTTCGTCTGGAAAAATCAAGCGCCTCCCCGAATTCAGTTCTTCGCTTGGCTTCTCGTTCAAGGGAGAATCCAGTGCCGAGCGAACCTCATGAAGAAAAATATTGTTGTTGATGCAAGCTGTGAAATCTGTGGGCACCCTTCTAAAGACTGTGATCATCTCATGTTCACGTGCCCTTTCTCTGCACAAGTATGGGCGGCCCTCGGTGTTGACGTCGCAGCTTCCTCTGTCTCTGCTCTTTGGGCTGTTCCCCGTCCGACAACAATCCCTCTGAAGCACTACAAGGTCTTCCTCCTCCTTGTGTCTTTGGCGCATCTACACAAGAATGGGGTTGTCTTCAATGGCGACGCCCCCTCTCTGCAGCGGCTCGGCTCGACTTCAAACAAGATGCCCACCTTGGAGCAATAGGTGGCCGGTGGTTGATCGTGTTCTAGATGTCTGGTGCCAAGCTTTCACCAATATGTAGAACCACAAAGGAAACTTTGTAAAAACTCTGTTTTCCTGCTGAACGCCCTTGTAAACCGAAACCTTTTGGTTTGTTTTGGCTTGCCACAAAGCCCATACTCTCCCCGGGGTTGACCCTCAAAAAAAAACTTGTACACGGTAAAAGCTCCACGAGTTGGACTACTTCACTACTTGAACACTCTTAAATTTCCATTACGGAACCCATATCTATTGGGGTTAGCTATGGCTGCACGTTCATTTCGAAATTCATCTTCATCTTGATCATCCCCCTCTTCACTTTCTCCGCCACCATCCAGCCATCCAACGTTTTCCCAGAAAGGTATTGTGATTAGCATGCATATTTTACAAATATGGTAATTATTATGTAACGAGATGTATCAACATTACCTGTTTGGTGGTTCTTTGTCACCATCTTTAACAATACAAGCCACCTTACAATTTAATACTGATAAACCATGTCTTATCTTCTTATAATTTGTTCTGTCAAACACAAAAGATTGGATTTAATGAAAATTATGTCTGAACCTCCCACAATTTGATTATTGAAATGTTCAAACAAATCTCAGTCATGTTAGTAGCACTAACAAGAAATTCAACACCGAAAGAGAAATCCACACTTATTGTCCTGTCTTGAAATACTTCAGAATTCCACGGAGAAGATCAAACCACAGGGACGGAGTTCCCATGTTCCTATCATAGTAGTTCATGCCCACAAATTTGCCGTTGACAGTAACAAGGGGCCCTCCAATCCCAGCCTAACCCTGTTAAATGGAGAGGTTGTCAGTTGTATACATAAGGCTAAGTACATCATATTCATGTAAAAATGGGCAATTAAAAAAAGAAAAGCAATGGCACTACCTCAGTGATTGTACACGCAGTGTAACGAAGATCTTTGCAACTCAGATTGCCTGACCACCCGGTACATTTTCCACTTGCAGCCATAGCCACACCTGATTCAAAGCAACAGCCCACAGCTACTACCTTGGTAGAAAAATCTATCTTCTTATCAATCAGATTCACAGGATGATCAACAGTATAATTCTTGACGCTGACTAAAGCAACATTGTAATGTAAACTATAATGTTCCAATTTCCCTTCACAGCGTTCATCGTTTTGAAGCAACACCACAATCTACAAACAGCACTACCAGAATTAAATAGTGTCTTGAAAGAATATGAATCGCACAATATAATTAGGAGGACCAACCCTTAAGCCCTCAATAATTGTGTCACCAACACCCCTAACCAAACTCGCTGATGTCAGAATAGTCGCGCATTTATCAGCATATTTAATGAAAAATCCCGTGCATGCAAATAATTTTGATTCACCTGGGGCAACATAATTGTCATTAGCTAGTGATGACTAAATACAAATGTGAAATAGTATACAGCACATTACAGTAAAATCACCTTTGTAAGCAAGTGCAACAAGATTTCTTAATATGAGAAACAACTCGACCTTAAGTTTATCCCGACCCCATTAGGATATACATCTCCAAAAATCTTAACAATGCTACGGTTGACAAGACATTGCATAATAGTTAGTGGCACAAAAGAGTTGTAAAAGGTTCAATGCATGATAAATCAGCAAATGTACAGGCATTGTGATTGACTATCCATTGATGGGCTGGGGTAAACCAAAAGGCCAACCCAAATTGCACCTTTCTAATGCTGGTGCAACAAAGTTGATTAGCACTGACATGCTAATTATATGTTTGTATGAAATAACCACTTAAATGTCTGCAAATAATATTGTAAATTTACAATATGATGGTATCTTGTGACTCATATTATAAGTGATTGTGTTTGAACATATCCATGAACATCTCTATCCTTCAAGGAGCTAGTCATGGTCATGATGTGCTGTATGCACCCTCAATCCAGATCTTTTCTAGATGAACTAGCAAATTGCCCGTGTTATAACAGCAATACAAAATCAAAGGAGTACATTTGGGTATGTAGTAAACCTTGGTTTCATGATGTCGTTCTAGGTGATTGGGGTGAGGGTGAAACTGATTTGTAATAAGTGGCAGGATGATAGGTAAATATTGTTGGGACACATGGGGGTAGAGCGGTGGTGATGGCAGACACCCCCATCATCAACAATTCAATATTCTTTAGTAGTTGTGATTTATGTAGAGATGTGCGCAACATTTTATTTGATAAAGTATCGAACTATCTCGCATATACATAGTTGGTTGATTTTTATATGCACAATGATCTCTGAAATCAGAGGAAATTTAAATTATAAAATCAGAGCCTGAGGTATAAATATAATTATTTGTGATCACAACGCACAAGCAATGCTAGTGCAGTAGTAAGGTACATGAATTAGCGCTAACATTACATTACAACTGTAGAAGACTGTACTAGGTAAATAGAAATATAGATGCAAAGGCTTAATTTGCGCTACTAAAGGACCTTACAAATAGTGCTGAATCATTTATTTTTTTAAAAAAAGAAACATCTGATAACCAATGTCATTTGGTTGTGTACTCACCATCAGGACGGGGGAGAAGTTTCACACCTATGCGTCTTCTTAGTCTTTTTTCATCCCTGTATGAAGATCAATATGAGTACTAACCCGAAAGGGATCAACATGAGCGGCTAATGTAATAAAACAAGAACTAAGCAAATGTATATAAAGTCTTAGTCAAGAGATACCGTATCACCTACTAGTTAGTCTCAACATAAAAGTCTAACATATTTTGAATTAAAAAATATATGTTGGCTTCAATATTTTGTACACAGGAATGTTGCTACACTACAAGCCTACAATACAGAGCAACTATGACACCTGCAATAAGACAGCTATCCCATTGAAAATATCTTTTAACTAGACAGTAGACATACCAAACCATCAAGTTGTTATTAAGGGTAAACATTAGAAGCTACAACGACATAGATAAACAAACTGGAAATATATTTTGCATACCTAACTGCCTTCACTAGGTTTAGAAATGCACTCTTTTTCGAGGATGTACGAAAATGGCCCAAACGTTCAAAAATTATACTCCTTGGCAAGAAAAGTGGTCTTTCCATATCCCAGGAGAGGTTCATGCCAAAAAAGTTCCCATAAAAATCAAAAAGTGATCCGCCCTGCATAACCTGGAAAAAAAGTGACAGGCTTTAAAATGATAAAGAATAAGAGTTACTCCCACCTTTATATTAAAATTGTCACAGTTGATCGTCTTTTGGCAATTATAAATGGCTAAATGCTACATATTAAAAATGTGTAAATACCTTAAATGTATATAGTATATCTTCCAGTGCAAATTCAACCAACACAAAATCCATTCAACTTAACTGTACAGTATGGTAGGTATTGGGAATTTGGCATGTGTAAAAGTAAACAGTGGTAGTACATTAATATTTTCTTTATTGAATACAATACATAGTTCAGTTGATTTAGTAACATAAAAGGTTAGAATACTCAGAATAATGCTAGTGTACCTCAGATAATTTACATGTAGAGAACATAACATATCGACTGTATTGAGATCCACGTGAATCAGTACATGTTCCACTTGTGGCCAATACTCTGCCAGAGATGTCACGTCCTACTGCCACTACCTTTTGACCATGGGGATCAAATTGCACCTGATGATCAAGAGGTATGCAATAAACATCAAGGACGGCCGTGACTTTGACAACAGCAATTTCATGATCCAAATCATATTCTTCCAGAAACCCTATGGCCACATTTTCTCCATGGCATACTTCAATCTATAAAAGCAAAACATCACAGAATGGTCAAAGTTATGTAAAGTAAACAATAGAAATTAGTAAATGATTATCAGCAGCACAAACCTTAACCTTATCATGGCCATTTGTTTCAGAATCATGTATAGCTCTAACCAAACTTGCTGAAGTCACAAACTTTGTGAAGTTACACTGGCGTTCTATAACTACGCCAGAGGATGCATATAGCACATTTTGTCCTACAAGATCAGAAACTATATCATTCAAAACTAATGATTTTAGACATATCTTTTAAAAAATAAGGGTACAACAGAATAATCACCATCGGACAAAGCAATTGAGACAACACTTCTAGACAACTTTGATGCAACTTCCTCACTGAGCTCACTCCAGATATCTTGATTGTCCCAATATAAGTCACCAAATTAAGAAAACATGTGACAAAACACACATGAGTGCTCAAATAGAGCCATAAAAAACATGAATAAAATGGAAGAACGTGCGGACCTGAAAAATCAGTTGCCTCTTCTCTACTGCAAGTTCTTTTATTGTCAGCTGAGAATCTTGTAAGGTCATCAGCACCCCTCTTACTTGGCAGCATCTTTCCACAACTGAAGTAGAATTAAAGGCAAAATGTGGGTAATAACCAGAAAAGCAAACGTTGCGGGTGGTCAGATTCAATTTTATTTATGCCATACTACTTTCATAAAAGCAAAGCAAAAGAAATGCACCGTCAACTTGATGGTTGTTAGTTTTTCACTTTTCAAATAATAACAACCAGTTTGTATTCTGTTGAAGGAACACGTATAGTGCACAATATCATCATAGTGAAACATATATATTAGTTCCCAACCAATATAGAGCACAAAAAAATTCGTATTTGATATGGAATTAAAAGGAAAAAATTCCAAAGTATGGACCAATTACCAAGCAATGAGAATAGCAATGCGACAGAGCCAAAACAAGCAGAAACGGATTCACATTTAACTGCACATGCAATCTTGACCCTACATGGAAATTAACCACATGCCAAACACCTCAAAGTATATGAAAGAAACATCAATTATTTGAGTACCAACACAAAGAAAAAACACCCTGATTTTTCAGTAAATTTGAACCAATATATAAGCAAACCGGCAACAACAAATAAGTCCTAGAAAGCAAGCCCCAAACTAATTGGTTGATTTACATGGTATAGAGAAACTGAGGGAAGCTAAGCTACAATTGGCAGCTGACCTGGATTCATAAGAAATAATGTATATACAATCCAACCCTAACAACCTAATGAAGCACCGATAGGGAAAAGCACTGTATATGGTTAAAGAAACGGTCAAAGCTTCGCGTCCCACACAAAAATCCCTGATATTTTAAGAGATACAAGCCTGTAGATAAGCAATCAGAAGAAATAAAGATACAACATAACCAGCTCCTAACCTAATTTTGTTTCCATTGAAACAATATATCAAGGGGAGTCAAACTAATTTGCATTGGCGACGGCTGCGTCACCTAATGTAGGGGTAATCTATACATTGCAGTATCCTTGATTGTGTAAGTGGTCCCCAATCTATTATTTTCCTTAACTTGCTCAGAAACTAACTGACAAAATAACTTAAGGTTCTCTTCATCCCTGTCTGCACTGTCAGCCATGTTGCTATCCAAAAAATTCAGAATGAATCTTTTAAAAGAATTAGCATGACATAAATACATATTTAAGGTTATGATGAGTAACGGATCAATATTGAATACAAACATCTACTGGTTACAGCACTGTAAAGTTTTGTCACAAATCCAACAACAAATGATTCCAAGCACAAACATTTACTAGTCAAGCCAAGTTCTGCAATCATGATTAGGACATACCTATGAGCAGCGCAAGGTGCTGTCCATTGTCCAGCTTCTGTATTTATGCATACTACGTACTGACCATAATCGAACATACCAATCCATTCTGTAATCCAATTAATATACATAACATATGCAGATAGAAGATACCAAACCATTTTTCATTCCATTTGCCAGATTACAGAAGGTAACATTGCAATCCATTTTTCATTCCATTTTGCAGAAAAGATACACACATAGAGAACTGAGGGAGAATGATCAGCCGGGACTCACCTTTCGCGGTCTGCCGACTGGGCGAGCAGGCGGGACGGGCGGCGCGGTCTGGGCCAGCGGCGGGTGGGGACTGGGAGGCCTGGGGCGGCGGACGGGTGCCCAAAACCCTAGTCTCTCGTCGCGATCGGCTGGAGGGCTGGAGGAGAGACGGCGTCCCGTTGCCGCCGACGATCGCCAGGGACGTGAGAGGACGAGATCAAATAGGTTCCCTCTGTTGTTTCTAATAGCCGTGCCTGTCGGTCCCACCCCCGACGCCCCACACCTGACCTGCCCAATGGAGGCGCGGACCACTGGCGACGATCCACCGCCACTCTACCACGGCCGCGACCGCTGACGCAGCACGCACGAGCGCCGGCGGCGGGCCGGCGACCTCCTAGTGCTGGAGCAGGATTCAGTAACTTCAGCTCCATCATCCACCGTGCGTTCTGCATCCAACGCTCAGAATCGTCTGCAAGACCTTCCAGAGGCGGCGCGACAGTTTCATTCTCCCGCGCGGAGCAGCCGCCTCCCCGCCCTGCTGTCCCCTGGCATTGCCCTCCCGGGGCGCCTCCTCTCGAGTCTCGCTCGCCGCCCCCACACTCCTGCGCCTTGCCCTCTGCGAAGGCTCGATCTCGCGGCAAGGAGAAGAAGAAACTCAACGCCGGTCGCCGTGGAGGAAAGGGCAAGCGACCGTCGGGCTACCATCTCCAGTACGCCATCATCGTCCTCTTCTATTTTGGTGACCTCAGATTAATCTGCAGTTTGATATTCGCCAAACCAATAAGGGTTAATCCGTTCAATTTGGTGATGGAATTGTCACCTCTGCTCGGTTTGGTGATGGACTGTCTTATATGATCTTGATCTTGGGTTACAGACTTACAGATCGCCTTTGTGAGTGTTGTGTAAAGGGGTACCTCAAGTTGGTTTAGAAATCCAGATCACGCTTGGCAGTTTTGCAGTTCATGTGGCGGATCATGTCACCATTTTAGAAACCTAATTTCAATGTTGCGTGGTCCTTCTAGGCTGCTACAGATTTTAGGATTTTAAATGCATTTTTATTTATTTGTTCTATAAAAAGTATCCGGCATCGGGTTCGTTTTTGGGTTCCTGGTAATCCACGTATTCCAGTCTCTCAGCAGACTTAAAAGTATGGCGTAATAAATAAAAACTGAATTACTAACCCTGCAACGTTGCTTTCCTGGTTATGACCCAAATTTTCCCTTCAATTCTGCATCAGTTCTGAAAAGATGCTGCCGAGCAAGAGGGGTGCTGATGACCTCACAAGATTCTCAACTGACTCATCGATTTCAGGTCTGCTGGTTCTTCCTTTTTCTTCATGTGTTTTATGGCTCTATTTGAGCACTCACGGCTGTCTTGTATCGTGTTTTCGAACTTGTTGCTTATTTTGGGACAATCAAGGTTTCTGGAATGAGTTGAGTGATGAAGTTGCATCGAAGTTGTCTAGAAATGTCGTCTCAATTGCTTTGTACCATGGTGATTACGCTATTGTACACTTAGTTTTCAAAATATATGCCTAAAAGTCATTAGTTGGAATGATGCAAATTGTGATCTTGTAGGAGAATATGTGCTATTTGCATGCTCTGGCATAGCTATAAATGCCAGTCTAACTTCACAAAGTTTGTGACATCAGCAGTTTTGGTTAGAGCTTTAAATGATGAAAAATTGTCCATGATAACATTGAGGTTGGTGCTGAATAGTTTACTAATTGTTCGTTTTAACTTTAGAAAACTGTGATCATTCTGTGTTGTTTCCTTGCTTTACGATAGATTAAAGTACACCATGAAGGAAGTGTTGCCATAGGGACTGTGGAAGAATATGACCTGATCATGTAATTGCTGTTGTCAAAGTCACACCCGTCCTTGATGTTTATTGTACCTCTCAGTTATGCAATGGAATTGAGGCCTGGTGGAAAGGTTGTAGCAGTAGGGCGTGACATCTGGCAAATTAATGGCCACAAGTGGGACACTTACTGCTTCAGACCGATCTGAAGATTTTGAACATCTTATGTTCTCTACATGTGAATTATCTGAGGTACACTTGTGTTATTATGAGTGCTATAATCTTTTCTATTACTATATATTCTCTATGGCCTCTACACATTGCACGATGATGTGTGGAAAGACCTCCCGCTAATAACCTCCCCCAGACCCCGCACAGTGCGGGAGCCTACGGCACTGGGTACGTCCTTTTTTACTCCCTCAGTTTACCTTTATTAGTCGCTGTTGACTGTAATGCAACAGGTTGGCCTTATTCCTTTCAAAATGTACCTTGTGTAGTTAAGTTGAATGGTTTTCATAGTGGTTGAATATGCAGTGGAATATACTTCAAAGATATCATACATTTTAAAGTATTACAGATAAAATCAATATGTAAAGCAGTCTATTTTTGTGTCATATGTCAAGTAGTAATGACTGGAGGTAGTAGCATTTAGAACTTGCAGAAGACAGCCAACAGTAACTAGTAAACGTAAAGGTGGGAGTACCTCATATTACCTGGTCATTTTATTCTGTTCTAGTGTAATTCTTGTTGCCTGCCATTTTTTTTTTTTGCTCTAGGTTATGCAGGGGGGCGCCCTTTTTGAATTTGATGGGAGCTTTGTTGGCATGAACCTTTTCTGGAATATGGAAAGACCCATATTCTTGCCAAGGGATATAATTTTTGATCGTTTGAACCATTTATGGACATTTATGGAAAAAATATTATTTCGTGGAATGGTGAAGTCAGCCCGGTGTGCCAATATGTTTTCAGTTTGCTTATCTATGTTTGCAGTTGCAGCTTTTAGTGTTTACTCTTAATAATAACTTGATTCTTTGGTACCTCTAGCATAAGATATTATCAGATAGGTGAGCTGTACTTGGCATGTGTCACAGTTGCTATGTATTGTAAAGTAGCCATATTCCTGTGTATCAAATATTAAAGCCAACATATTTGTTTACCCTTAATAAAAACTTGATTATTTGTTACCTCTAGCGTAAGATATATCCAACATATGAACTATACATGGCACGTGTCACAGGTTCTCTTTATTGTAGAGTGGAGTAGCCATATTCCTGTCTATCAAATATTGAAGCCAACTTATTTGTCTAATTCAAAATGTTAGAATATTTTTTTGAGATTAAAATACGAACATTAGGTCTCTCTTGACTATCAAGATTTTGTTTCGCTGTATACCATCCGTTTCTGTAACTGGTGGTCTAGGGCTGTCAAAAGAGTACCCCATGAGCAGAAAAATGGTCTCAATTCTTTGGTTATCCTAGTTGCATGGGAATTATGGAAACATAGAAATGATTGTGTATTCAAGGGAGAGATGCCAACTAGTGGAGGTGAAAGAATATGTTGAATAGTAGATTGGATTGATTTAGAGATAGGGATTACATACATTATATAGTGGGAAGGAAATTGGAGGATTATAGAAACAGAGCTGGATACGATCTCATCCTATCTCTAAGCAATCCTAATCAGGCCGGGTGGGCTCTAGGACCATGGCGCGGGCCACATACACTACAAATACAATTCTAACAGGAGGTAGTCTTGCAAAAGATTTCCAGCCTTTAGTTTATGGCTGGAGCTTCTGCTCTCCAGGAGCTCCTTTGCAAGTTGCTTGGTCTTGGTCCTTAATTTACAGCAGGGTAGTCTTTGGCCATCCTTTTTTGTGTGTCGCGTCTGTACCTTTCTTTGTTTTTGAAGGGTGTGTGGTGGGGTGTTTGGAGGGGTTTTTTTTGGCCCTTTGTGTTGTTTCTTTTACTCTTTTAATGAAATGAAATGCAGCTCTCCTGCGTTGTTTGTGTTAGAGTATAAGTGAATTGCCCACCTCTCTCCATCACCTTAAGCTTTTGGGTTGGTTGGTGCATGCTACTCAATAGTTTGAGAAAAAAAAACTTTGTTTTAACATTTGCTTAGTTCTCGTACTCGTGCTGATCCCTTTTGGGTTAATACTCGTATTAATGTTTCATCTACAGGTATATAATTCGCACTCATCCTCAAGGTGAGTACACAACCACCCAATATTTATCACTAAATGCTATTTAATTGAATGCTTTTTTATTTTGCAACTCATCACTGTTTCTAAGGTCCTCTAGTGGTTCAAATTACATTTGTACTTCTACAAAGCTAGTTTAGTCTTCTACAGTTATATTATAGTGTTAAGAGTTAATCTGTTAACATTACGTGAGCACTAGCGATTAAGATCTGGATTGGGTGTGCATAGAGCACACCATGATCATCACAGCTCCTTGAAGAGTAGAGGTGGCATGAGTTGTTGTACAAGTTGCCATAACATTTTAATGTTAAGTTGTTATGTAGTGAACTTTAAGTGATTGTTAAATGATGTACTTAGATTTAACACATATCAGTGCTAATCAACCTTGTTGCACCAGGATAAGCAAGGTACAGTTTGGGTTTACACTTTTGGTTATCTCAGTCCATCAAGGGACATGGTCATGAGTCAATGCTTGCTGAGTTATCATGTCCTGCACATTTTTACAGCCGTGCTGTCCCACTAACTATTATACGATGTCTCCTCAACCAGGTAGCATGAATGTTGATACTTTTGAAGAACATTTTGGCGACAAATATCCTAGTGGTGTCTGGGGTGAATTCAAGGAAGAAATTCATTCTAAGATATCTGACATTGTGGTCGCACTTGCTTCGTTCCATGGTGATTTCACAGTAATCTGCTATTTACTATTTCACATTTATGTTGAGTCATCACTAGCTAATGGCAGTTATGGTGTCCAGATAAATCAAAGTTCTTTGCATGCACGGGAATTTTCATTGAATTTGATGGATGTTCACTTATTCTAACCTCAGCGAGCTTGGTTAGGGATCCTGATGGTGCAAATGAGATCGTGAGCAGCTTAAGGGTTGGTACTCCTAATTTTACTGCTATTCTTGTTCGTCCAAGACACTGCTTAAGTCTCACTGTATTGTTTGCAGATTGAAGTGTTGCTTCCAAACAATGAACGGACCGCAGGGACATTGGAACATTATAGTTTACACTACAATGTTGCTCTAATCAGCGTCAAGAATTACAACGTTGGTGGTCGTGTGAAGCTGGAAGCTGAGACTATAATATATGGTAAAACGGTGGTAGCTGTGGGCCGTTGCTTTGAATCAGGTTTATTAATGGCTGCAAGTGGGGAATACATTCAAGACGAAGTGCCAGATCATTTGGATTCTGAATATGTTTGTTACAGTACGTGTAAAGCCACTAAGGTAGGGCCCTTGCCTTTTCTTTTTAATTTCCTTACATACTTGGCGTCACAACTGACCTCTCCATATTACCTGGTTAGGCTGTGATTGGAGGCCCTCTTGTTGATTTGGATGGAAAATTTATGGGCATCAATTACTATGATACAGAAATAGGAACCCCGTTCCTGTTTATCTCTGATATCTGGGACATTTTGGAAGGAATGTTGGATGAGTTGAAGAGAAAAAAGTAAGTGTAGATTTCTCTTTTGGTATTCAAGTTATGATAGTGCTGGTATACAGGTTTAGTTTTTTATATGACTGCAGAATTTGTTTGGACATTTAATCTATAATCTAGTTGGTGGTAAAATCAACATAATACTTTATTAAATCTTGCATTCTGCGTGTTTGACAGGGTGCCGATTGGTGGTCATAAGGCCCGTCTGATACATGACGATGGACCACCGTGCGTGTATGTTGATACATCTCATTCATCTCACTATCATTATGTAATAACCATATCTTGTTTAGAAATTTGTTGACCTTATATGACGTGAGAAAATATATCATTGAATGGCAGCTGGGTGTCACCTGCCTGATCCAAGGCGATACGGATGAAGATGAAGTTGAAGATTAATGTGCAGCCTAGGCAACAACAGCAGCAGACTAGGATAATTGCAAACTCCGTAGTACGTAGTAGTCTTTCTGCTACTCCGATGAATTGCTTTATCTGGATTGGATTGGAATTTCATGTATTATATCTTAATAGAGTATTTGAACTGCTGTCTGTTGCTAAGACAATCTGCATGCTGTAGCCTGGCTAGGAAGAGAAGTTGTTTGGTTGCTTGCAGTTGCAGCTAGTTCGAGAATTTGAGGGCAAAATATTTTTTTAAGGCAACTACGGCAGGCAAGAAGCCGGCC